>JAODUP010000427.1:22500-102500 GCA_025642065.1 Paralvinella palmiformis | reverse complement strand
TCGTCGCCCTTTATTTTCATAAGTCCTGTATAGGCTCTGTAACACAGACAGACACTATTAGATCAAATGTGCTAAATTATAGCTCTGTCATAAAAATATATATCTTCTAAATGCTGCTATAGATAGTAATAAAAACAATCCTTGTATAAATGGTGTTATTCTTTGTATAATGATTAACTGAAGTACATATTATGTGTCTTTGGACACATATTATACATGTATCAACAAAATGAAACACAGATGATGAAAAAGCATTTTTCTGCACCATGTTAAACAAATCTGCAAATCTTAAAGCACTGGTAGACTCTCGGATAATATGAACAAAATTTATAATATTCATAAAAGTAACCCCGAATCTGACAATAATACAACTGAATTATATAATGAAATAATCAAAGATATTAGAAAGTGGTCATTAAGACTTCTTGTCTTTGTAGAAAAGAAAGGAAAAATGGTCACTTGGCCTGATATCAAAGTAGTGCACAAAGATCATGTAACTAGGTCATACAAACTGCTTATCAAACAGCTTGTGCACAGTGACATCAGACTTCAGGAGCAGCACCAGTACTTTGTGGCAACGAGCACTTTCAACTTGACACAAAATCACCAAAAGATATTGAATCCACTCACCTTACAAACCATGACAAATCTTCCGAGATATTGCTTGATCAGATAATTGGCATAGGAGATTAAGACTGCTATTGCCTTGTGGTGCTTGGTGGCCTTTTGCCACTAAATGCTTATCCAACCAAAATATATGGTCATGCGATGTTGCATGCTGGTGTGCATTGTATAAACTCATGTTGAGTTTACTTGTGAATTGTTCACAACAAATGCGGTTATATACGAAATATGGGTTTTAATTGTATCCCATGATTATCTTCTTAAAACTGTTGTTCATTTATTCCATTATCATTCATGATAATTTGATTGTTCATCAATAAATTCTGGCAAATGTTTTTGCATTATATGTTACTGGTGTATAAGATGAGGGGGTCACCTCTTTTAACAATACACAGGAATATAGAGGGAGTCAAACCTGAACTGTACAGAAGCTGTACAGTCTATATAACAGATAATCAGTAAAACTTTCATTCTTCATTTCTGGTTATTCTTCATTCCTCATCACAAAACACACCTCAGTCATATCTTTGACTGAAGCTATGTGTCAATCAGTTGACAACAGTTGACACTCCTGCTTTCATCACTATCAAGCGTTTGTCAGTTACCTTGATACAGAAGTGGGCATATTTTCCTTCCTCAGTGTTCTCCTGCATGGCATACCTCCGCAGGTGTAGGTTCAAGTAGTTAAAGATGATCTCATTGGATGGCAGCATGACGCACAAAGCTATTGTTAGTAGATGCCAATATCTGTGGATGCCTTTCTGATTTAACTCTGGAAGTAAAACAGATACAATAATGAACTAAATGAAGACTTTTGTAATATTGTGTTTGATATATTTAAATGACATAATTTCTTAGCATAATTAATAATCGTGGATTAGTGTGTGTGTGTGTAAAAACCAAACATGGGGTCAATTCAGTCAATCTGACATCATATTTATCAATTCCAGATAAAGTAATACAATTTCAGTTCCATATATTAATCTGCATGTTTTTAAATCATTGAATTACAAACATAAAAAGTTCAAGATATTGATCTTATACATATTATTCTAAAATTTACTGATACATTGTATACACACAAATACATACATAATTTACGTACACGAATGCATGCACATATGTACAATATTGTTTATTTATTTAAAAATAGAACATTACTGTTCTAGAATTGGAAATGTCTATTAATTCCAACTTCAGAAAGGATTTGACCCAATTTCTGATGAGAGCACACACACACACATATATATATATATATATATATATATATATACACTGTAACCTATATTTCTAATGATAATAATCCAGTTCCTAATACATACCAGACTGAGTGTGAGTAGTTTGTTTGATAAGTTGTAAGAAGAACTCATTACACAGATCATCATGCTCCATACACTTTGTGATCAATGTTTGGACAACAACCACTAAGTCTGTGTCCTCCAATAGAGCTATAAAACATCAACAATACACAATATTAGAGTCCACTGTAAACAGCAAGTTACCAGATCATCTACAGTTATCAAAATTTTCAGTATGTAAATTAGTATATTACTTAATCATGGCACAAAGCTGCTCTCGGTTAACCACAGGATCATATAAGATCCAAAACCGTTTTGTCACCTTGAAAAGTAATATTTTCAGTAATATTAATGTGAGCCTTAGATGGCTACGATGCTTCTAAGAAAAGATTCCAAGAAATAGCAGCAAATAATTATTTAGATTATAAACACAGTGCTAAATATATATATATATATATATATATATATATGGTAATTGAAGAAAAGTGTCTGAACACATTTAAGGAAAAGCATCGTTTGGCTCCCCAAATGGCAGAAATAAAAGTTATTTTAGGAAATATATGACTGTGATTGTTCCATATTCAAATTACTTCATCTCTGAAAATTTATACAATTTCAGAAACTTATTTCACTAAAAGTTTGATGCTAGCTTCATGTCTTTGATTCTGTAAAATAATTATAATAAGTTATAAAATACTGGTAGCACAAAACTGAGAGCAAAGTTGACTACCCAAGCTTACACCAAATTAAGCATAAATCAGTGCGTACCTGTTGATTCAAATCCTGTATAGACCAGTGTAGAGTTAAACATTCGGACAGCTACATCTTCCATTTCATGACTTACACACTTAGTCAGAGCTGACTTCATCGGAGATCTTGAGAAGAACCAGAAAGAACTGACAGCGATATCATCCTGTTCTGCGTCACTGCGACGACCAGTTCCACAATTCCTGCTACTAATTCTGTAAGATCAGTTTAGAAACGAAGTGGTAAGCCAGACATTCATTAATTGGAGTAAATAACTAACTGGTTCAGTCTGTCAGTCATTAACATTCATAGGAAGAATATATCCGAGTCAAGTGGCAGTTAATGATACATGTGTTGACAATATTCAGTCAGAGTGATTTACTTTCACATTGAATTCATTCCAATAATAACAAAGCTATACAATAAATTATAAAATCATATTTTCAATATAAATAGTGATGGAATAAATAAATAGAAGGCTAATGGATGCAAAATGGTGTTTTGATTAAATTAAGACCAGTAATCATGATTTAATGTGCTAAGTAACTTGACTAAAATATATAATACATAGATGTGTCATATTCCCACAGAAATAAGTGGCTCTCAGTTCTAACATAAACCACCATTTAGAATTAATATGTGTAGACTATATATTCAGCTAGTTATAATGTTCAATAAAAATGGTCACATGTTTTAAAGTTTAGTTAACATTAATTATCTGTATAGCTTATAATGGTATACATTAGTTTTCTGAAATCTTCCTATAACCTATTTATGATAATAATGTAAATTTAATAAGCACCCCTATAACCAGGAGCCATTCAAAAGTGTTGTACAATGATATCCCAAATAATATTTATGTAAAAACCCCATAAAACATTAAAACGCTAAATATTATTTATTGGTGTAAGCAACCTTGAAGAGTTGTGTTTTAATTTTCAAGAGATGATGCATTTCTAATATCTGCCAGCATCCTATTCCACAAAGTGGGTGCTGCATCACTGACTTGAGCTAAGACACGGGCACCTGCAATAGTATGTCACTGGATGACCTGAGTTTTTCTATTTATGACTGGGTTTTGGCATATCTCTATCAGATATGGGGTTGTCAGTTCCATTTTGTCAATTCCAATTCAAATTGATCAATTCCAAACGTATCAATTCCAATCCCGTTTTTTACCGACTTTTTTCCCACTACTTTTTACCATGAGTAGGTACTCCTTGGAATATCTACCCCGAGTAGTTTATATTCCAAGTGGGATTGTCATGGAAGAAGTATTTCTGAATTAAAAAATTAAATGGTAAATTAATTTGTGGATTTAATATTTTTTGCAGGAAACTTCAATTCCAAATTTATCAATTCCAATTCCATTTTTTTAAATAATCAATTCCAATTCCGCGATTGGAATTGACCATCAATTTCAATTCCGGACTTGAATTGACCCCGTGTCTGATCTCTATGTGCCAGAGATACCTTTCATGAGAGAGTAAGTGTACCTATGTAAAGCTGTCTTAAGTAGACCAACAGTATTACTAGTTGACTTCTTGGTTATATCTCTTTCCATCAATGCCCGACGACAGTTCAGGGTGTCTTCGTAAACTTTCAGCCAGTCGTGGTGTACCTGAAACTAGAAAAGGTGCTCAAAATATATATATGGCCACCAGTTTATAAGTAGAATATGTTAAAAATATATAGTGTGTAAAAGGCATATAAAAGTGAAATGAAATCATCTAATCGTGATAAACATTATAAGACGGCTGAATCGTATTGATATAGAAAAGAACCTCTTTACAACTGGATGTATCTTTAACTCAATTCAAGAAAATTCTTACAACATATAAGAGAAGTGAGTAACTCCAGAAGAGGCAACATTTAGGCTGCATAAAGTTGGAATGGATTTTAAATTCAAAAGGATTTTCAACTATACTTTAAATAGTTTCTATATTATTATATGATCTAAAGTGTAGTTTTAGATAAGATGTGGCCCAAATTATTGCCATCATATTATTTTGAGAAATAATCTTTTCTTCTTCAAAGAATTGACTACCGTATTTTACTCGATAATCAGCCAGTATCATATTTCTTAATAAGAATGTTGAGCAAACATAGATTTTTGTCTAAGACAAAAATATTATTATTATATGCCTTTTATATAGCGTTTAGTCGTTGGTAGATCTAAGTATTATAACGACCTTGACACGTTGTATTGTTTGTCTGTTTGTTTTAAAGCGTCATATTTCAGCATTTTGGCCAAGTTGACCATGCCTACCTTGGCCTTTCTCCAGTGTTCCGAAGACTGTGTCCATGTGGCATGCTCAGGTGAATAAAACTCTATCAGTGAGACAAAATCCTCGAGGTTAAGGCATTCGAAAATGAAGCACTTCTGCTGACTCTGTGACACCGAGTCGCTCATTACCAAAATGATGTACGAGGCGTCATAAAGCTCATCGAGCATTATCTGCTCTATGTCATCGTATCTGTAGTCAAACAGTAGCATCTTCTTCTGCAAGGAGATGCACTGGATGCCTTCGTAGCCAATGGCCAGTATAGTCTCTGTGCCATATGACCAAACACCACTGTAATGAGCAAAGATCTTTGTGCAGCCATAAAGCTGAAACTGGGAGACAATTACCAAGTACTTATACTGGGCCTCAGTTAGCGTTTTTCCTTTGCCATATCTCTGAAAACAAAATTTAAAAAATGTTATATGGGTTATACAGAAATTTGTGCATACAATAAGCTAAATGGTTCGAGTGACATCACAAGGCAATCGGGGGAAAATTAAAGGTGAAATAACCCCCAAATCTAGCTAGACCATGACACAGGCCTTTCTGGTACTAGAAGTATGTAGCCAATTGCACTACCAAAATGGCCTGAGGAGTGAGGGAATATTGAAAACAAAATTCCAGTGAGAATTGTATTAATCTTCACTTTAATTGTGATGACAGTACCATTTAATGTAGTCAGCCGCACATAACGTTCTGAGTTGAGAAACTAGTCTGAAAAACTTTGAATCTCTCAAAGTTGGGAAGTCAGATCTTTGCCTCTAAACTAAAGCAATGTGTGGCTGAGTAAGTGTATTGTTAAGTATGAGTGTATTTGGGGGAGGTAATGCTGTACCTGGACTAGGAGTTTGCCTAACCCCTGTACTAGGTATGCCACTGAGCTCGATTCTTTTTGAGGATATTGGTGCTATAGAAGTTTTGTAATTATTATTATTACTATATATACTGACAAATCATTAGCAAGTTAAAGTTCTGATCATTCACACCTGATGAGCTTCACTGATATCTCGTCTCCAGTCTCTGCTATCAGAGCAGAGAATCCTCTCACTAAGAAATGTCTCCTCTTCCTGATACCTGAAGAGTAGACAATAATCATACCAATGAGCAAGGTTAAATAAAAGCTATTAATTCAAGTATTAATACAAGTAACAATGACGTGCAGTTTGATAATTAATGTAATATTATGTGAAAGCCATAAAAGGATATGCACATTCTTCTACGACGTAGACCCATTACACTTTAGAATGGTTTGATCTAATATGAATATTTTCTATGATTATTTTGATTGGGGAGGGTGTGTTAGATGTAAGTACTCATAATAGAAAGATTAATGGGGGATAAGAATAAAATATAATGGCTAAATTGTTCTTTACCATTTAGCATATAAAAGTGTTTATAAACGAATAAGAGAAGATTAATGTTACCTGGATTTAATCAAATAGTAACTACCTGAATTATTAATCAGTTTTATTGCTAAATTCATGTTTATTAGTTGTCTCCATTTCGCAAATTTATTCTATTAGTACATTATTCCTCAGTATTGCAGAATGTTTAAGTCTATTTGATAGCCAAACAATATGTGTAGAGCCAGTCATGATTTACCTATATAACTTGTCTTCCTCAAAGTCATCAAATTCCACTTGGGCCTGAATACCTGCCAGATGCAGCGCTATATGGATAGGCACCATGTACTCATCAAGCTGGAAATACAGAAAATGCGAACTCGGTTGACATTCGTATTTGAAAGCAGAGTCATGTGGATTTAGACCCAGCAGAAACTCCAACCACTGTTGAGCTCCAGAAAATAATCCACACACAAACACACACACATATACACAAACACAAATCTTGGAAAGCTGCTCAGGTTTGACATATCCAAAGGTGAGACCGGTTTCATAGTGGCCCGAATTTTCATAAACCAACTTGTAAAGCGTTTCAGGTTGCCACTTACCTGTACTACTGAGTGAACAGATTGAGAATACATCAAATGGAGCTCAACAGGGTCGTCGGGTATTTCTGATATTCTTTGGAACAATCGTTTACACATGATCAGTTTGCCGTAGTTCTGGGCGTGCAGCCGAGGAGACACTGACAACTTCTTTGGTGACGGCAGAAGCGACTGATCTTTATGCTGTTTTCTGTTGAACAGACACAACTAATTACAAACCAGTCTTACTTTTTCTAGCCTTCAAAAAACATCGATTAGTGACGTACTGACACCAATCTAGAAGTAAGAGGAACTCGTAAATTCCAATATTATATCTGGAATTCAATCACAATACACTTACTGCCAATAACGCACATAGGGTTACATATAAGATTGCATAAAGTAATTAAAAGAAACGCAATCAGTTCAGATAATTGAGAAAGATGGCAAAACAATGTACACATATTGTAGAACATTTGTGTATGCAAATCAAACTGTAATGCCAAAAGATGCATTAATCACTGCAGAAATGTCGAAGCATTCCTAAGGTGACATTTTCTCCCAGTTTATTGCTAGTTTTGTTCAGTGCGTGTGTTGAGAAATAATAGTTTAATGTGGATTTACACTTATTCCATAATATAACAGACTTACTGGGAAATATATCTGGCAACATACTCTTCTGTCTATCTAACATGACTAGCATAACAGAAACCAGATATAATTTATGCAGATTTAAAATTGGCCGAATCAAAATTTAGATCACAGACTGAAATGGATAAAAATTATTTTTTAGCAAAGCAATTAACAGAAATAATAAAACTCATTTTTATTTAAATATAAATAAATAAATGTACTTCATATTTAATAAGAATACTGGTAGATATTTAATAATATGGAATACACATTTTAGCTGAAAATCTATTAAAACAAACTTTCTCATTAATAAACCTGTATCACAGGAGTTATAGTAACAGTCTGTTATGTGCAAATAAAAATATTCATGTTAAATTCTCAGCACTTGTTTCAAACATATAATAATTATAATAATTTTCATTTAATCAGTCAGGGGCCATTCAAAAACAAAGCACAGTGAAATTATATAATAGCATACAGTGTACATTTAGACATATAAATAATAGATATATGTGTATCAGTACTTATGTAGCTATAAGTGTAGATGACAATAGTCTATCCATTGGTCTCCGGAGCCAAAGAACTGAAAAGGGCAAATGTAAGTTCCGTAAAATAAAATTAAAAAAACTTCAAATACATACTGTTCCCACTGTGATAGGATGTCTGATAAATATTCGGTGCTCTTTATATACCTCTCTCGGTTAGGTGTGCTCTGAAATGATGAAGCTAATCAACTTCAGGCAATAACGAGCTGTTAAATGGTAACAATAACTTGTTTATTGTTGAGCAAAAACATGAACACTTTCCTTCCGATAAAACCTGGTTAAGTTGGCACGTTGCTGTACCAAAAGAAACGACAAATGCCAAAGATACGTCGGCTTTACTCAAATTTCGCTTTCGATATGTTTCACATAATTTAGTATGTAAAATCGAATTAAGGACTATCCACGTTAGTTCACAGCTGGCCGACTGCTGTAACTGTGTGAATGTTTACCAGATTATTTTCCCATTCTGCGTAATTCCAAAGTCGATTAAATCGGCGTAATACCTCATAGAGAGCCCATCCTTCGATCTTCTTTAGTGCCATTTTATCCTTGATGAGGTGTAGAGCCTCTTCTACAGACTGGCCGGGGTCACAGGCTATTGCCTTTGTGGTGCCATCCAGAAAGTAAATCCGGTAGACCAGCGGTTGCAATGTCAGCACAGCCTAGGGAAGCAAACAGATGGTAGCCGAGTGACAAATGGTAATAATCTTCATCTAGATATCTAAACGGAATAAATGTATGACGTTGTTGTTTAGTGCCACTTTGGTGCATGCGGTAGGCTAAATAGCCCGTGAAAACTGTCACGGTAATGAGGTGAAGTAAAAGGATGAAACACCTCGCTGGCCAGTCAGTGTTTGAACCTCAAAACGAGAAGTCTGCTGCCAGCCGCGTTACCAGACAGGCCTTGGAGACATCTAGAAGGTGGGAGGGTCATCGGCAAGAACTGGCCAAATCTACTCGCGTTTACTGTATCGAGCTGTTGACTCGGCCATAACCAAGTATATAATTAGATTAGAGGGGTTATTAGAAATTGGATTGCGACAGACCAAAGGCGTCTAATACCAGCACAGATGTATATTAAGCATAGCACTGTTTAATAGAGGGATCTCTTGAAGGCCGAATTGGTAGTCCAGCTGTCCATGGCAGTATAGGAGTGAAGTTCAGATCCCCCTCTACGCCTGGTGGTGTTTCATCTTTCATTTCACCTCATTACCTTTGATGCTTAATTCGCTCATTAAGCCTACGATGTGGAAAAAAGTCGCCATAACGTAAAAATATGTTGACTGTTTAATATATAACGTATAAAATTTCTTTTAACATTTATTTAAGAAGTCAACAGGAATCAGAACCTCATACCGTATTTAAACTACAAAAAAAGTCCAATTTAAAAAATCTGTTGATTGTGAATTAGGAAAAGGGAGCCTTTGTTATTATTTTTTGGTAACATGTAGTATAACTTCCTGAAGCACCAACATGATATAACGCGAAGACCAATATTCCTAGGGTGAAGCATTATTGTTATTCATAGGAACAATCAATCATACATCTATGATAACAAGACCAGCACACAAACAAATATCGGATACACAGTGTAGCAACTGACCGGAAATCCCGGAAAACATGCTTCATTCATCAGTCATTCAAGGCATGACGAGTCGTGTGGGCAGTTTCTAGCAGAAAGCACATTGAGATGTACCCAATCAAAAAAAAAAACTTCCAAGTTCTTGCAAAATATTGGTTTTTCTTATAAACATATTACATTCTTGTTTTATAAGCTCCTACTCCCCAACACGTTGCATTAATTGCATTCTCACTTCCCTTGTCATAAATGAAACATGGGAAGAAGCTGCCAAACAGATTTCTTTCGGGCACAGAACGACGAGACCAGACGGCGTTGCTTATTAATGAGTACCTGTATCTCCACTAATGAGGGTACTCGTTGTCTAGGCGCCTGTCTGTGGCTGGTAACGTGCTGAAGACAGTATTGTGCATAAGGCTTGACTTTAGCACTGAACGGAAACTCTTCGCTGTCGTCACAATGCTGCCTCAGGTAGGAAATGAAGTACTGAAACAGAAACGACTAGGGTAAGAAATCGTTCGTTTGGAGAACGTCGTACGGTGAACATAATTAATCTAAGCAATTTACGGACATCGTACGGTTACTGAAACCGGAACAGGATTGACTGTCTCCGTGGTGGAGTTGGTACGGGCTTTGGACGCATTGCTCGTGGTGACTGTATTTAGGAGAGTTCTAATCCAGACTGTGGCACAATGGTAGAGAATATTCTACGTCTAGCCAAATAACTGGCAAGGTTTTATCCACCAAATATGCCATCTATTCAAATTTCGAAATCTATTTAGAATAGTCGCCATGGGGAGGCATCCAATTACAGACCATCTGCGTTGCCCTCATTTGAGGTACCCAACCACGTACAAAACTGCCATTTCGGCCATTATTATCATTAGTAGTAGTAGTAGTAGTATTAGTATTGTTATTTATTTTAAATACAATTCATTTAGACTGTTAATATCTACCAATGTTCCAAACTGAGAGTGGAAGATTAAATTAAGTATAACTCCACTCTAGTCGGCACAAAGCAAAATTTATCAATCAATTATTTCCTTGTGGAAGGCGTTAAAACCAAAAACGTGTCCAGTCCATTTCCAAAACAACATTAGGTAAGGACCATAATTACAGTAATAGGCCATATTATGTTGGCCATTAATACAACCGAAAAAGTGGCAAAATACAATCCTGTGGAATAGGAATAGTATATGACCAGCAGAGGCACTGATATAACATGTGTACAAGAGGCGGAGATAGCAAGGTTGGTTACATATTCTACACCATTTGTATATTTCAACGTATGCTTGCATTAATCATGTTACTAACTTTATCGAATAATAGATTTGCACAAACAAATTCTATGTATACATGGTTTCTGATGGTCAGAGTTAAAAACATCGTGAATACAAAAAGTCATACTTAAATAATCTGGATATAACCACAGCCAAAATTGAATAACCATGAATAATAATGAATCAATTGTATAGACGGAGAGTACGCATGGGCGTTCAAGTACACAAACGCGCACCCGGCTGAATGGCCGACGTATGAAGTCTTACCTTTAACAGGGTGTGACTAGGTGTGAAAGCCACAGAACAGACGGCCATTACTGCCCACGCCCTGAGTGTATTGTCCAATGATGGGTTTGCGTTAGATAGTCGCAACAGTTGGCAGTACATCTCATCACGAAGCTCAACCCGATCCTTTGCTTTGGCCATCAAAGATCGAATCAATGACACACCTATTTCACCTTTCACTTCACCTTTTACATACCGATAAAGATCCTGCAATGCGGAAGATCCATTAGTAATGCGAATGTGTAAGCAAATATCAAGTAAAACATTAATAATAATAATAATAATAATAATAATAATGTATATTTAATCAAACGCCCTTACTAGCAGGATCCATTCAAAGGCACTATACAATGATACCACAAATAATATAGCCACCTTCAAGAGATAAAACAAATTCAAGAAACGACGCATTTCTAATATTCACCGGCACCTATTCCATAAAGTGGGGGCAGCAACATTAAACGCACAATTCTCATATGGCTTGGTATGGGTATCTGTAATAGTATCTTACTGGATAACCTGAGTTTTCGGGATGACTTTCCAATGGACACGAGTTCACAAAGGTATTCAGGTGTCACGTCACTGATAGATTTATAAGTTGCTAGTAAATCTTGAAATTGATACATTGTCTAACAGATAGCCAATGTAGCTTTTGAAGAATTGGAGCGATACGATCGTATTCTCGAGTATATGTCACTGTGCGAGCTGCACTATTCTGAATTCGCTGAAGGCGATTCATGTTATAATCAGATATGGCAAGTAATTAGTTTTATACACCTCTCTCTTCTCCTTTATGATACAATACAATTGTTAAAAAAATTGAGATGTGGCTTGTACCACCAAGATGCCACATTATGGCTACTATAACATTACATACAAATCACATTTAGATTGGATTTCTTCGATGTTCCATTTTGTTTTAGTTAATTTAGTAAAACGTCAGCGCCATTTTATGTGATCAGTCACCCTCCTCGTTGTAAGTCGAGAAATTAATCACCGGAAAAGTTTCGACCCTTTTCCAAGACCCATCCGTAATCTTTGACGGTTATGACCATTGAGCTGAAGGAAAACTTGACCGAACACAGTCGCCGATTTGATGGCAAACAGGTCCCAACTTCCGGCCGGGGCAAGAAGGATTGCAGACTGCTAAAATCAGGTTTACAAACATGGTGAATTCTTGTTGTGTCGTTGGCGTGGAAGTAATACAAAAGGAACATCTTTTCATCGGTAAGTATAAGGAACATCTTTAATATAGCTGCTATAGCGTTTTATGGCGAGAAATTAAGCTTAACTATCATTATATTTAGCCTATTCGACAATTCCCGACCAGCATCTGGCGTTTGATCCCAACTGGACCAGATCTACGGACTTGCATAAAACGACATTTACATATTTGATGGGATAGAATAGGACATTAGTAATACAGATTCTATGCGCCCACAAAATTATAATGCTCACATCACACTAAATATCCGTATTCATATGTTCAAAACTCGAAGCGTAGCCGCTTCAACGTTGTTTTTTGCCCCGAACGGTTTAGTTTTCTTTCAGGTCAATGTTTATGACGAACATCAAACGGCTGCAGGTGTGACGCCATTGACCGCCAAATCGCCGGAAGTACGGACTTCCTATCATTGTAACTTATACTTCACATCATGGCCACACTACATCGGAATTATGGGCGACAAAATGTCATGTGATAACAGACAAAAAGGGATTGTATACCATGGCTATCGTAATGTTAGGCCATGGTTCCTGAAACTTATCATTCTATATATGTCGCAGTTATCAGATCACATCATCGCAACCACGGCGGTGAATCGTTGTTATCGTTATTTCTTAACTTTTTAAAGTGATAACATTATATCAAATCGTCCGTCGCGTATAACCACAAATAAATGTAATATTAATGATAAAACTACACAATATACACGATGTGTAATCTGAAGTGTTTAATAAATATTATATATGTAACATATTTAAATCATGATATAATAAATACGGTACAATTTCAAACAAAAACACCATGATCCAGTGTAAAAATTTGGATGCGGATTTGATCACTTCCAAAGTAAAATAATCAGGAGATTGATTCTCTTTGAAGACAAGCTAACGTGTTTTCATAAATAGAATTGGCCTTTGTAGAAATCCCGGCTTCTATTGTCCTGATAGTTGTGTATTCGTATGCGATTTCATAACTGACGGGGTTGGGGTACACTGTTAGACATTGTGCCTCTGTTAGAAACTAACTACACGGTACAGACGTATTCAGCGACCCACTTTGAATATTGAGCAAGCTTGAATGACATCCTCTGCTTCAAGGAGATGTACATGGGAAGTTGGAATGCTAGAGCTTTTTGGCCATTTCAACATATCTTCTAAAGGCACAACTTCCTGAAAGCAAAAAAACTTTACACGTTCATCAGATGAAATTATTTTGGCACAAAATAACGCGAACGATACCACACACACCCATACACTCATACACCAGCACTGGCCGCGCACACACACACACACACACACACACACACACACACACACACGTGGTCTAACTGGTAGCGCGTTGGACCACAAATCACTACCACCTGAGTTCGA
Organism: Paralvinella palmiformis; assembly: GCA_025642065.1. Taxonomy (NCBI): domain Eukaryota; kingdom Metazoa; phylum Annelida; class Polychaeta; order Terebellida; family Alvinellidae; genus Paralvinella; species Paralvinella palmiformis. Next base: position 88,702 of record JAODUP010000427.1, on the reverse strand, counting down.
ATCTCGGTGTGGGCATATCATCACACACACACAACTCTGGCAGCGTGCTGTCCCGGTTGAAACGCGGCGCCCGCACTAATGCGCCCCTTCCACGGCCGTACTTACTGTGAATGACTTTCTGCGTACAATATTTACAGTTTTAGTCAGTGCACTACTATATCCAAAGAAGATGTAGTGATTGTTATAATATCGCTCGGCGAACTCTATCATAGCGTAATCGGAGTCTTTGTGGCTCTTGTCGTTGTGACCGCTGAAGTAGCAACGCTCCAGGTTGTCCTGTTCCTCGATCTGATTCAGCCACCATTTATACATCGAGCTCACCGACGCCCGCTCGTCGACCAATGTCCCGCACTCTCCGGGGCGCGGCGGCCGCTCGTTGCGCACGGTTTTCCCGCGCCGGTTTTTTGACTTTCGCTTTCGCTTCGCCACCTTCGCGCTGCCCGTCGCCGCCACCAGGCTGGAGACGTCGGCCTCGTCGCCGGACGTCGTGTTCCCGTCGAGCGAGACGCCGTCGCGATTCGTCAGATAGGAATCGCTGTCCGTCCGCGAGCAGCGCTTCGTGCTCTCGTCCGACGACATGCACAGGCTCTCCGAGAAGTCGTCCATTTCGGCGAGCGGCACCGACTCGGTGGGGCCGACGTGCGGCGGCGGCGGCTGTTGTTGCTGGCGAACGCCCGTCCCGCTGCCGTCCATCAACGGACGGTTCTCCTTGTTGCCGTACATGAACAGGTCTCGCCTAATCCAGCCGTCCTCGCTCCTCTCGAACGAAGCCCGACCCGGACGCGACAGAACACGCAAATCACCGCTCGGCATCAAACCGCCATCGACGCTGTATCCGCGGCGGGACGACGTCTCACTGGCACTCGTCATGCTGTACCGGGCTATCCTTAGCTCCTATGTGGAAAATGTGAATCATGTTTAAATTAAGATTATTTATTTGGTCAAATATTAAAAATAAATTTGTGCGCCCTAAAAAACACCAAAATATACATGAACGATAACAGTAGAACTGCCCAAAACAAAACAAAAAAGGTTAACACAGGATTATTAGTGAATGCAAATAAAAAAAGAGAGCAAGAGCTAATATATATATATATATATATATATATATATATATGCTGTAGTTGTTATACGGATATATTAACCAACAGGGATACCTCGAGTGGCTTGATACGAATCTTGGAGAACAATAAAGCTTGCTAAGAGAGATCCCAGTCTATAGTAAGGAGTCTCTTGTAGAACAACGCACTAAACCACGATAAGTGACAAGTGTTCCACGTAAACAGCCAACAGAGGGCAGCCCAGTCAGACATCAAGCGATTAGGAGAGGAACATTAGATAAAACTCCCACCACTGGCGGCATTCATTCGACCCCCCGCACCCCTCCCCCCGTGTGTGTGCATGTGTGTACGTGTGTGTGTGTGTGTGTGTGTATGTGTGTGTGCAGACGTGCGTGCCTGCGAATGAGGTTAATGAAGTCAGCGCAATTATGCTAATGCCAGACAAAGACCCTTGATCCCGTCCATCTGAAAGTCTCAGCGCACATCTTAGTGGCACGGCACGACAATAACTTCTACGTGGCTGCTGTCCAGCGACGATTGATTTTTACCGAAGCAACTTCGTGACGCTTCACGTTTGATCTATTTCCATCGACCTCTTGGCCCGGGGCGGCCGGCTTTGGCGTAAGCAATTATTATATCCCAAAATCCAGCCATAGTTCTCTATAGGAAGCCAGCGGAGGGCATTCATAAATGGGAGTATACACTGTGCTGGAAAGCGCACATACTAGTAAAAATGGCGCCAGCCGCATTAGAAAATCAGTCAAATTCGCTCCGTCGTACATACTCGTATCTATTTATGCGTTCAAGCATACATGCACACACGAAACACATACACTAAATTGATACTGAATGAAATATCACAGCTCTCGATATGATCCGATGATGAATCGTCCAGAACTAGTATTTACCATTCATTTTTATTTGCACCAGTTCCTTTTCATAGACTGCTAACATACACACACACACACACACACACACACACTGCTAACATACATACATACATACAAACATATATACCCCACCACAGACACACATGCATGCATTCATGCGTTCAAGCACACACACACACACGCACACGCACACAACACATACACTGAATTCAGGATTTAGTCCCCGTGATGAATCGCCCAAAACTTGTATTTACCATTCGTTCTTAATTGCACCAGTGCCTTTTCATACACTGCTAACACACGCATGCGCACGCACGCACACACGGGCGGGCAGGTACATACGCATCCGTCGGGACACAATGGAGCACAGGCGTCAGCCATATGCCGAAAAACGTTCCATTGTCGTCGCCGCTGAACTGTTGCTGACTTCTGGGAGACGAAGTGCGCCGTGGGGAGCACGCGAACGCCGCTGATCCATCCATCTATCCATCCATCCCCCGACATCGACGTTAACGCGCCGGTTATCCTTAAATCTCTCCATCGATTTACGTGTCAGCCTCAAAATATCGGCGCCCAGCGAGCTTTGTATTCAGCCCAAACAGTCAACGGGCATAACTCATCGTGACAACGGTCCAGGCGGCGGCGCTGCTGGGCCGTATGCGATGAGAGAAGCGAAATTTTAAACACGAACATCCTCCCTGGCCACCCCCTCTAGAGAGGCACGTTGATGCCGTCAAATAGAGGCCGATTATCGTCAGTGGGCTCCGTATTGTCTAAACCGGCGACGAACGACGGACGATCCGTTGGTTTTCTCCCGAGTAATAAATAGTATCCGCCTCGATGGCTACCTGGAACATCTTCCCCGACGGTAAATCGTACGTCTGACGAATGGCTTCTTAACGGCGTCGATGTTAACCCGGCGCCTGCTCGCGACTCCTATGGGCGATAGTAGGGGCAACCTGCGGCTATTTTTCCGGATGGTCGGTTTCCGTTTGAAGACGGTTATAAATAATTATTGTTAATCTTTAAATTAGTACTAATAATTGGTCGGGGTTTTATGGCGAGGCTATATCTCTGTTTTCTTTACTACGATGTGCGCGAGATTACGTGATTAGATGGGACGAAATCACGCCATTCCAGTTGCATTGGATAGTTGCTTCGGGAAAAACAGTCGTTTTGGGTTTAATTGAAATTCAATGTCGCCTAAATATTAACGAGTGTGACCAGATTAGCGGTTTATTGGTCTAATTCATTCGTTGCCGGGATGCTGGTCTACGATTGTATTTTTGCATGGAATAGTTTCGAATAGTTTGTTTTTGTCACAAGAACGCAGACTGATAAGCACACACACACGCGCAAGTAGAAAAGTTATTGTTTTGCATTTAGTCCTCAATGAATCGTCTATAAGATGGGCGAAACACACGCACCCCATTATATATATATATATATATATATATATATATAGATGATGATGATGATGAAAAATAGTACAAGGTGCGTAATACATAATTTGATCACTGGATGTTTTAAAGTCAAGTGCTTATTTTGGTCACAACAGGACAGACAAGAAGGCAAGAGCCAGCAAAGACACCAAGCAGGTAGACAGATATATGTAGCCACAAGTCATATTAATAGAAGCCGAGTGCAAACAAAGAAATCACATTTTCATTTCGGGACTCGGCAAAGGTCAACCGCAGGCTAGGTCTGAGAACACTGCCCACAGTTAGCCCGAAGCTAGGACAAAACATATCTCTTTCTGAAGTCAGTTATCACAAACAATTACTTCCGAAGATCAACGATCCACAGAGCTGTAGCTGGAAATAACCGTCGTTTTGGGGGCTAATAAATAAAGTCGCTGGTAGAGTCCTTCAAAAAACATAAATCATGCCCAGTTCACAAAAAAAGGCGTCAGCCAATGAGCGCCATCACGGACCTTCGTAAGCGCGGCCAAAGGTGGCTGCACACAGACGCATGGGCGCGCGCACACGCGCGAACGGCTATATTTGTGGCTGAACTAGCTTATAGCCTGGATTATGTGGGTTTTTTCCTTTCGGGATGCTTTTGGTTTTCGTTTTTCGGCACACAAAGACAATGATAACATAGTTACCTACATCCTCTCCTTGCAGTACATCATGAAACACCTGGTCCATTTCTTCCATGAGCTGTTCCATAACTCCAGAACTATGACTACTACTCACATTCGCCTCGGATGGACTGGCCTGTCTGGATGGATGATGGCCTGTGGCACCTTCCGGCCTCGCACCCGTTTGATGGAAGCTGCAACTGATGGCTGATGTCACTTGGCGCAGTTCAGCATCGGATGCTCTGGGAACAATGCACACAGTTTAAAATCAGTGCCGCGGCATATAAGGCACGGTCATATTTGTGTGTGTGTGTGTCTGTCTGTCTGTCTGTCTGTCTGTCTGTCTGTCTGTCTGTGTGTTCTGTCTGTCTGTCTGTCTGTCTGTGTGTATGTGTCTTTTATTTAAATTTTTTAACTTTATTCATAATTATTTATTTATTTATGTGCAAGTACCTACGCGAGGAATAATTTCACGAAGAAAAATACCATTACAACATTATTACGTGTCGGCTTTTCTCGTTAATTATTTTGAGATTTCCATCGACGCTGACGGTAATGGCAAATTATCGCCATGGTGCTTCCATTGACCCTGCCATTGCATTATATTTCCTACTGGATGCGCTAATGCTAATGCTGGGTTAGAGGCAATCAGCGCGTTCGGTTCGAGTCTACGCCGTACCGGTGCTTTTGTGCATCGCCAAAAAATGCACACGCACTCCCATGTATTTGCAAAGATGGATGGATGCACGCACTCCAAGACGGACACATGTGAGCATAAACGCATAGGTATATATATATATGATCGCGCCAGTATTAGTAATAGTAACTATAAGCTCAGTGCTGCTAAACGGTTATAATCTAATATACGTGTCAAGCGTATGAACGTACCTTAAAGACACCCTTAAAAGTGAGATGAAAAGAACTCCAGCAGCATCCTGCTGTTTTACACACCATTCCGGCTACAGCTATATATATATATATATATATATATATATATATATATATGAAGAAAGAAAACAATACTACAAATTATAATTCCCTGGCACAATATACATTTTTGGCAAACGGGCCCGACTTCTTTGTTAGAAAGCACTTTACATTGTCCGCGTTATCCCATTACCGTCTGCTTTATGTGGAATCAGCTTATGTTCTTCTCCCATCTGCTTCATCCAATGAATAATATATAGGATTTTGGTGCTACCTGGGGGCCGGCGTAATGCTGCTAATAATAACTGGCACATTGCAAATGAATGCTTGTAGAGCGCATAAAGAGTTAGGACGCATCATGCCGGGGCAGCAGGACGACCGAGTGCTGTCGGGCTCGTACACGCTGGCGGCAACAATAAGGTCTAACGACTCATCATTACCGCTATGTACGTCTGTGTATATATATACAGAGAGAGAGAGAGAGAGAGAGAGAGAGAGCCACGACACGGCCACCGGCCAATAACGCAGCAGACGCCGTCAGCTCGTTGCTAGGAAGCTGGCAACAACATCGGATGCGGCAAAATTGCCAAGGTCGGGATAGATAACGGCGTCGATCCGCTCTCTCCTTAGCCAAATCGGCGAAAAGAGATCGAAAGAAAGCCCACTCATGCGGCTGGGTCGAGATGGATGTCGGTGTGAATCGCATTTATGGAACATACGAGCGGGCCCATTACCTGATTGCCGTATCGGCGGACGGTAACGTCGACGAGGTGGCGTTGTTCTGGCAGCGATGGGAAGGGAAATCATCGACCGGGAGGGTCGGCCGGCACGCACGTGTTTGCGGCAACGTCTGATTGCAGCAAAACGGGCCACACACCAAATTCCCAAACCGTAACGGCCTGATTAGTGCCGATGGTGCCAATATGTTTCGGAAGAGGCATCGTTTTATTCCATATTTATCATCATCATCATCATCATCATCATCATCATCAATAACAACAACGACAATAACAACAACACAACTTAATTATCTTCATTACCACTACCGTCACAACTTTAGAACAGATGAGTCCATCCAGACGTTATGCAAATGATCCAGACACGTAATAATTGGCCGACACCATCCCAGGTTACGCCACAATACGTGAGTGATCGTAGGAAGACTTAGCGACAAATATTCAACCACCCCTCTCCCCCCCCCTCAGCCCCGTCGTCTTCGTCGTACAGGCACGTATCTTCATCGCCGGCGAATACACGCACGGACCTGTTAAGACGACTTACTGACCCTATCGGTTTGGCAAGATGTCCGAACCCGAAACGTGGCATGGTGCCAGTCAATTAGCCATTTATTCTCGGTCTCTCTTCCATTAATTCTTTTCGCCCGCTTGGAGAACGATAGTCCGACTAACTACTAGTGCACACACACACACACACACACGCACACACACACACACACACACCCTGAGAGTTGAATGCTGGCACCTAGCCATCTGAAGCTTATAAACTAAATACTTGTCTCACTTGTCCAGTAAAATTACACTCAAAGGCAGTATAACCAGTATACGCGCGCGCGCGCGCGTTTGTGTGTGTGTGCACGCACTTGTGTGAAGAGAGATAATGGTGATGATGATGATTGATGTTTTTTTTACGTCCACTTTTGTGCACATGGTAGGCTAAATGGGTCGACCGATCTTTAAAGGTAATGAAGCAAAGTCGAAGATGAAACACCCTTCAGATATGCCCACGCCGAGGTTCGAACTCAGGTGGCAGTGATCTGTGATCCAACGCACTACCGGTTAGACCGCGGAGGCGCCCTGTGTGAAAAGAGAGACTTCAGTGATAGCTGCATAGCCTAGCATCATTGTTGCAACGACGAATAACTAAATACTATCTACAACTAATTTCGCTGCAACGTGTTACAGATATGTTGGCTTACTGGTTGTGAAGTGTAACACACAGTAGATTACCAGGGTCCCGATCTCTAGCCTCACTAGACATTATCTAACCAGAGCGTAAGGGGTGTGTTCATTCTAAGATGATGATGATGATGATAATTGATGTTTTACATCAACTTTTGTGAACGTGGTAGGCTAATTGGACCGAGCGAGCGACTTCAAAAGGTAATGAAGCCAAGTCGAAGATGAAACGCCGTTCAGATATGCCCACGTCGAGATTCGAACTCAGATGGTAGTGATCTGTGATGCAGCGCGTTACCAGTCAGACATCGGAGGCGCCCCTGTTCATTCTAAGATGAAGACATCTAGATATCGACGTTTATATAATAATTCGTACTTTACCAATATCTAAATATCGAGATAAACCCATCTAGATGATTGAGATAAACCCATCTAGATAATCGAGATAAACCCATCTAGATGATAGAGATAAACCCATCTAGATAATCGAGATAAACACATCTAGTGAATCGAGATAAACACATCTAGATAATCGAGATAAACACATCTAGATAATCGAGAAAACACATCTAGATGATCGAGATAAACATATCTAGATAATCGAGATAAACCCATCTAGATAATCGAGATAAACCCATCTAGATAATCGAGATAAACCCATCTAGATGCCCGCAGCTGAGAACATTTTGCTATGTTCTCTAATCTAAAATGCCCACCTAACAATATATTGCTATCTATTCTGATATAGCAATTGTCAGATCAATAAATATCGATATCGTGCGATAACCATACGTTGATATTAATAATTATCATATACTAATAAACAGTGATTGTCAGATACACCTAAATACATACTTCAATTTAACGATTCTCATATGAGATATAGTCACGTGGTTGATACTTCGATATGACAACAATCATCAGTGTAACATCCGGGTGTTTTAAAAAAAATTATGAATTCGATATGTGATAGTCCTATTACTGATATATAGGCACGGCAGTCTTTACATAGCAGTCATCGTAGGGATAATGATAACAGTCACAATAATATTGTAAAATGAGAAGACTGTGACAGATACGGCAATATGACAGATATCATGATAGGACCCTTTGATAACTAGTCCTATATATGTTAGCCCAGTCGTAGAGATATTCCAATGTGATATGTCCCTTATTGATACTCCGACATGTGACGGGCATTGGGATATAACAACCGTTGTGAAAGATTCCCTGAAATAACATCCATTTGAAAGATTTCCTGATGTAACAAACATTTGAAAGATTCCCTGATGTAACAAACATTTGAAAGATTCCCTGATATAACAACTGTTATGAAAGATTCCCTGTTATAACAACCATGTTAAAGATTCCCTGATATAAAAACCATGTGAAAGATGCCCTGATATAACAGGCTAAGATGGATATACTTCAATATGACAGCACTATATGATGGATACACCGATATGACAACCATGTGAAAGATTCCGTGATATAACAACCACGTGAAAGATTCCCTAATATAACAACCACGTGAAAGATTCCCTAATATAACAACAATGTGAAAGATTCCCTGATATTACAAACATTTGAAAAATCCCCTGATATAACAACCATATGAAAGATCCCCTTATATAACAACCATGTGAAAGATTCCCTGATATAACAACCATTTGAAAGATTCCCTGATATAACAGCCATGTGAAAGATGCCCTGATATAACAGGCTAAGATGGATACTTCAATATGACAGCACTATGATGGATACACCGATATGACAACCATGTGATAGACATTCCGACACCGCATCCCTGCTATAGATACTTCAGTGTCATAACTCTATCATATATACTGCGACATGACAGATATGTAATAAAAACTCCGATATGGCAGTCATACCATAGACATTCCAAAAACGATAGACAAGCCACAGATACTTCAATACAATGGCCACAGCAATGGCTACTCCCATATGACAGCCCGATTATAGACACTCCACACTGACACTCATGAGACAAGTACTCCGATATGACAGCCCTTTGACAGATACTCAGATATGACAGCCCCTTGACAGGTACTCCGATATGACAGCCCATTGACAGATACTCTGATATGACAACCCATTGACCGATACTCCGATATGACAACCCATTGACAGATACTCCGATATGACAACCCATTGACAGATACTCCGACATGACAGCCCATTGACAGATACTCCGATATGACAACCCAGTGACAGACATTTCAACTTACAGCCATGCATTCGACACTCCGACACGACAGTTCGGCAACACGTACCCGATTATAACAGCCCCGCAACGGGTACCCGTATCCGACAGCCACGAATGAGATACTCCCACACGACAGCCCAAGCAAGTAGAGATACTCCAATCTGACAGCCGCACTCTGGATACTCCTTTTTGCCACAAGGATAGACGTAGGTCGGGCCGGCAGTCCATCGAATAGCCGGCGACGGTGTAATATGTTAAACAAGAAAATCAATTATTGCCAATTAACTTTTATGGCACGTAATCGCCAGGGCGGACGGGTGGGCGCGCGAGCGCGCGCGCGTACCCCCAGCCGCCTCGGAACAGCGTTACGCAACAACCGGGCGGCCAGGAAGTGCATTATCGAGTATGACGGACGACTAGATGGTCGGATGTCTTGACAAACGGATGACCTCACGACCGGCTGACAACTGACGCCAATGGCAACGCTGAAGGCATACAATCACCAAGAAGGGTTTGATAACGAGTAAGCTATCCTATAGTGGGCCCCGCTACCCGGTCAGCGTCGCATCTAACGTTGTGGTAAACGCTTTCGGGGCTCGGTTACCGCGTAGATTACCGATAACGCGTAGCCGGCGATGATCAGTCGGGCAGTTAGCCAGGTGGGCCTGCTTTCGTATGTCGGTGTATAGGTGATTTGCGGTAGGTGCCCGCCAGACGCAGTCAAGTGAGAGCATTAAAAAAAGGGAAATACGCCGAAATCGAATATACCACCCGGATGGCTATAGAAGACAAATCTGTGATGCAGAAAACAAACCTTCTGATATCTGATCTTGTATGGAACGGATAATTACCTATGATCGATCGTGTAAACAGCCTGGGGGGTTTTAAATATAGACTACAGATCTATGATATAGGTATGAACGGTCAGGTAAACAGTCTGGGTTTTTTAAACTATAGGCTACACATAATTACCAAATGATCGGTCATGAAAACATTCTTTTTTTAAATATAGACTAAAGATAATTACCAATGATCGGTCATGTAAACAGTCTGGGTTGGGTCTTTTTTAATATGAACTATATATTATCAATGACAGAAAAAAGCCTAAAACAGATAAATACCGATTATTGGTGTGTAAACATTCAGACAGACACCTACACGATGTACAGATAAAAGTGAGTGAGTGAGTGAGTGAGTTAGTGGGTGGGTAGGTGGTTGAGTGAGTGGGTGAGTGAGTGAGTGAGTGAGTGAGTGAGTGAGTGAGTGAGTGAGTGAGTGAGTGAGTGAGTGAGTGAGTGAGTGAGTGAGTGAGTGAGTGATACAATCCTTAAGGAAAATTCATGCAAACAAGCAGATAATTAATTAGTCTTATAACCACCGAAGTTCATTATAAACAAGTTGGAGACGATTATATCAGAGAGACAATTGCGTAATATATTCGCGGAGAAGTGGGGAGTTAGTCACACACACACACACACGGAGAGAGAGAGAGACTCACGATGACTTGAGTGAACCAGTTGATACAGGTTGCTACAAACGCGTAGTTATCTAGCCATAACACACATGTCGCGTTGAATGGATAACGTTCTATATGTATTAGAAGAACACGAGCCCCTGTCGCCTGGCTTACCGAGCCAGCCGTTGGCCTAACCAGGCCGAGCAATCCAGGTGCGCAGCGCAGGTGCGTACAGAGTTAGTTAGTCCGATAATTAGGCTGGACAAACGGGCAGACGGTTTTGTGCTAACGAGAAATCGAGGTAACCGAAGATCAGCGTCAAGTATAAACACAACTGAACGCCAGAAAGATACGAGATAATAGTTGTACTGATCCGGCTGATTACGCCGAGAACAACCGTCGGGATTTCTATCATCCATGATTTACCCCCCCCCCCACGTTCCCCAACGCCCTCCCACCTTCGCTAGCCCGCCCGCCGCGCCCGCCGGCCTGGCAGATAACGATACGATAACTGACCTCATAGACGCCTCGAGTTGTTCACCCGCAGTGGTGCCTTCCACGCCGACCGCCGCTGGCGCCACTGTAGCACTCGTGTTATCGGTTCTCGCCGCTGCCGCCGCCGCTGCTGCTGCTGTTGTTGTTGCCGTGTTACGCCTATCGCATACGACCACATGATGATGAGCGCCGGTCTGCTTATCGCGGCCTTCCATTATCGCCTAATGCGGACGCCGCTCCTGGAAACATGCCGAACGGGAGCTCATCTCCTCGAGACGTTCCTCCATGTTAAGGCTGCCGGTCGGCTGGGTTTTTATCACTTTCTTTTCCGTCCGTCTGTTCGTGCGCGTATTCTCTGCTCGCTCTCTCTCTCTCCCTTTCTGTCTCTCTCTTTCTCGCTCTCTTCCCTCGACGTCGCTTTCAACTCGTAGAATGGGAGAAGACTACCTGAGATGATAATAAAGAAAATGCCTGTTATTCGGATTCGCTCAAACTATTGTGGTCGGACGACGGTGATGTCCCCCCCCCTCTCTTTGTGTGTGTATGTGTGTGTGTGTGCGTGTGCGCGCGCGCGCGAATGGGCGTCTTATCCATCGTAATCCATCTATATGTTTATACGGGATATTTAAGAGAAGATCTATAAAACTCGTGCAATGTTTGCTAGATGATTTAAGCTGCCATTAAGATAGTATCTTATGACATGCAATTTAGAGTTACAGCCAATCAGTTCAAGTGATCTTCGAGAACACACGCACACACCGACACACACACACCACACACACACACAACACTGACAGACAGAGAGGGGGGGGTACCAAAAGAGAGAGAGAGCACTAATGCGGAGAAGCGGAGCAGAAATCCGCCTACTAATAAAACAAATCTAATTCCAGAACGGATCAATGAATCATTTTCACAGATACAATCATGTCGTCGGTGTAGATAACCTCAGATTTACACCTGCCCAGTTTGAGGGCCATAATGTCATATCCGACAGCGCCATTGTGTCTGGCATCCAGGCCCTCAAACTGTACTCACACAACACCTCAAACAGCGATATATGTGACTGGGGGCGCGCCGTAGCGGCGGGGGTACACATATGCTAGCTCATATGTTTCAACAATATGTGTATATGTGTATGTCTGTGTGTGTGTGTATCTCTCTCTCTCTCTCTCTCTCTCTGTGATGTGTGTTAGTGAGTGAGTGAGTGAGTGAGTGAGTGAGTGAGTGAGTGAGTGAGTGAGTGAGTGAGTGAGTGAGTGAGTGAGTGAGTGAGTGAGTGAGTGAGTGAGTGAGTGAGTGAGTGAGTGAGTGAGTGAGTGAGTGAGTGAAGCACTGACATATTACGTCATCTGGCCTATTCATCAAATGGATAAAGAAAGAATAGCGAGTTTACATGCTCTGGTCTATAATCTATGCGTGTGGACATGCGTGCGTGCGTATGTGCGCGAATGCGTGGGTATGCTCGATTGAGTATGTACGTCTGTGTCTGCATCTCTGTGTACCAATCACTTGTATATAAATAAACCAAGATCAAATGAGAGTAATGTTTGGTTTAATCAGAAACCCGGATGTGACCATGCACTGGGAAATAAATTACTGGATTCTTAACTATCAGAATTTAACCGTTAATGGGTACACACCTTCGACACCAAAGACGAACTAAGCTGAGCGACTGTACGGTCAGTAGTACTACGTCCATTTCTACGTCAGACGTCAACCGGTACACACAGCTTATAATAATTACAGGTTAGACATTAATAAATAAACAAACCGATGACGCCAATCACTGATTGAAAATAATGACACGCATCTTAATTATATTAATCACCAGTAAGGTGATAGTTAGTATGTGTTTGGTACAAATGAGAGCCTAGGACATTATTATTATTATTAAGTTAGTTAGTTAGTTAGTTAGTTAGTTAGTTAGTTTATTACTACTACTACTAATATAATAATAATAATAATATATTTAATAAAGCGCCCTTACTAGCAGGAGCCATTCAAATGTGCTGTATAATAATACCCCAAATAATATGTCTATAAAAAACCTATAAGAGATTTAAGCGATACTTGTTATTTATCTGTGAAAGCAACCTTGAACAGGTGTGTTTTAGAACGGATTTAAAATTATTAAAAGATGACGCCTTTCTAATATCTGCCGGCGACCTATTCCACAAAGTGGGGGGGGGGGCTGAAACACTAAACGCACAATCAACATATGACTTGAGCCGAGACACTAGCACCTGCAATAGTATCTGACTGGATAACCTGAGTTTTCGGAATGATTTTCTAATGGAGACCAGTTCTCACAAGTATTCAAGTGCATTATTATTATTATTATTATTATTATTATTATAGCGTGGCGCTCTATTTTTATAACCTAATACCCAGTAGATGTTTACCTGGTAATAATTAATAGGAACAGATACGATGCCGCGCTCCACTGATCCGTGATATTTATCCACAGCTAAACCGACTCATCCCACTAACATCTCAAACCTGTACTCGCAGCCGCTCAATCAACTGAACACCGTTGTGATCCATGACGAAAATACGTAGCTTGTAGTAGTAGTAGTAGTAGTAGTAGTACCAAGGATCCAAAATCAAGCACTGTCGATAATCGACTGGTACGAAGTTCAAGCACCAAACGCCATGGTGCTGAGTCAGGAATGCGGGGGGGGGGGTCTGAAATTCCACATCCCCCAGTAATATAAATAAACTGGAACAATATTGGGATTATGTTTAGTACTGATTAATAACAAAATTCCACCAACTCACTTCATGTCAAATTAAAATGTATGGACCGTAACAAACGACACTATTAAATGTTTATAACGGGCCAGGATAGAATGCAAATTTATCTTGTGGATCTTAGAATTATTCGGCGTTCGTCCCAAGGCTGGGGTTAATCCCATACCCCCAACCTGTGACCTAGGTGGCCCCTGCGGCCCAACCTGTCACAACTCCCACCACCTTCAATTCCCATCTCCTAGATCTTCGCCGTAAAAATTATGACGTGCAGTCTCTTCCTTGTTGTCTTAAGCTGTCAACTTAAAAACCGTAAGACACTATTTCAGATGAGACATAATAGCGCATTCGTATAGTGACGAATCAATATTCCAGCCAACCCGAGTTCAAGCCCACTAATATCATGCTAACTTTTCGTGTACTAAGTGTAAGCGGTAAACTCTGCCACAACTGAGTACCTGGTTGCGTGAGCTCGGTTGGTTATGGATTATATATATATATATATATATATATATATATATATATATATATACCTCTAGAAACAGAAACCTAGAAACAGGATAACTCCTCCCCCAAAAGGTTGACGATAATAATTGAATCTTCAGCTTCAAAAAAGGAGGAAAAGACAAGGGGGGCTGGGGTGGCCTTCCTGTTAACGGTCTGTAGTAAAAAAAACGAAGCCATTAAGAGACAATGGTTTCAACTAGTGTCAGTTAGACCGTTTTGACTACATGACAGGCTTATTATATGTATTAATGTTATATAATCCAAGAGTGAGCTATTGTTCTGTTTAGTCACACCGCTAGTCGCTGTTGAGACAGGTGGGCCAATCTACAGCAAAGAGATTAAATAAATTAGATGAGACTGATGGATGAAACATCCCAGATACAGGCGACGCTGAAATTGGATATCACGATCTGAAGGTCCACAGTGCAGATCGCTCCCCACTGCACCACCAGATGGTGCTAATATGAGCCTAGAATAATTGGCTCTGTGCCTTAGAGACCACGTGTCTTCATGCTTTGAAATGGTCTATTAAGGCGTTCCTTTGGATATTTTCATTCCACTCCAAAATAGACAATCCCATATTAAAACTGTAGATAACACAAATTCTAGCCATTTTATATTTAAGCTGATTAAATGCTGATTTTATTAAACGCCAAAGACATTACAATACGTCGATATTTAAATGGTGTCCATGCAGAAATTTCAAGCGGCAACGAGGTTCCCCATCAGTCATCCTTATGAATATTCGGTTCTATCCAATTTCGCTGGCCAAGTCCCGCCGGCAAAGTTGTGTACAACGTCACCTATATATGTCCGTTATGGTGTTGTTTTGATCAGCTATGTGTGTAACGTCGCCACTGTCCTGCGTGCATATTCTGCTGTATAATTAATTAGCCACGTCTTGGCCGGCTTAGAGTAATCCCTGTTAACTCAAACTTATTACGGCGTTTCTACCCACGAAAAGACAATGTATGTGTAACTGGCAATACATAATTGATCCAGTGACTAATGATGCTAATAAAAGCCATCGATATTAGAATCGTCAACCACTGACCATCGCAGAATTGCAAGAAATCGGTCGAATAAACCTGTATTTCGCACGGAAACGTACAACAAGTCGAATTATCTAAACATCGAAAACCTCACCCCCTGCCAAATTCTCCTGGTTATTGGCCTGGACATTCGTGTGATGGAGTTATGTAGTACACGTACTACACACTGATCATTTCGTTTCGCTAGGGAACAGCAGTCCCCACCGGCCCTATCTCTCAGGTGAGTCCGGAGCCGAGTCTATGGCCAAAGCAAATACTCGCTCTCACACTATCCGATTATTGAACGATGATCCGTATTGTTGCAGCGTACACAATTTTTGTTTGTACTTTTAGATTCGCATACGGACTGGATCCAGCCGATGCCGCAAACCTGAGGACGTTCTGGCCGCAGCGTGGCGGTCGCGATGGTGGTGGTGGTGGAGATTTGGTGGGGGGTAATCTCCGATGGGCCTCCCGCGGGGAAGTCGGGGATCTACCATACATCATCGACTTCGGTATGTTCCGTTCCGATATGGGATACGGATCGTCGTGCGGGGAAGACGTCACCGGCGACCTATCCAGCTGAGGGTCATCCGGTGCACGAACGCTTCATCTCGCCGACCGAGCCCAGTACAAGTGTTAGCCGGTACAGGTGTTAGCCAGTACACGTGTTAGCCGGTACAGGACAGTACCGACTGCCGGTTGTCCATTTCGTGCGGCCGACTGTTTAATCGGCAATCCCCGAGAATGCCATTCCATTACCCGGCCGGGAAGAGGTGCACGTGGAATGACTCGCGTGAGTCACTCGCAGCGAGAGAAAGGTTCCCGTCGAGTCTAATCTAATCAGCGGATTCCGGTTAATACGGATCGGCTCCCGGGGAAAGGGTGGTCGACGGCGGGAAGGTGCGGGAGGACTCTTTCGGTCTCATCTGATGGCAGCGCTGTAGTTCAGCAGCGTGAGCGAAATTAAACAATTACCTTTGATTAATTAACGAAGACAGCGTAATTACTATATAGGCGGCCACGTGATGGGGCGGCTCACATTTCGATGGTGGGTCAGCTAGGAGAATGAGTGTTTGAACTATTTGAAATGAAGTTCAACATAGACATATTGTGATGTTTATCATCCGATGTTTATCATCCTACTGTAACAAGTGTTATTATTCTTTCTTTCTTTCTTTTGCTAATATTATGATTTCTTCAGCGTATATATGTTCCAGTTAATCTCTGTATTAAATCTTAATTAGCAATAAAGTTTTAACTGAATATTTCAGGTAATATACATATTACCTGATTATACAAACACACACACACACACACACACACACACACACACACACACACACACACACACACACACACACACACACAGAATAATAATAATATATATATATAATATATATATATATATATATATATATATATATATATATATAGAGTAGATAGAGAGAGAGAGAGAGAGAGAGAGAGAGAGAGAGAGAGAGAGAGAGAGAGATTGACTGACTGACAGATACACTGACTTAAACGGATTACGGTTTCTATTTCATTAAACTTCTCTGCCCATTCCATGTTACTTAGACTACAAAGGAGATAGCCGTCGGTTGGGGGCAGGCCGAGTGAATCATTGTCGGCCAGAGCTCCAAGAATGTAATCACTCAGAGGTGTTGACACTAAGCGGAGAAGTTTGACAATACGTTGAATGCCGGACAATAATCTACGCTCACCATCTACTGGAACACCCATCCACCTTCCAAACTCCGGGTGTAAACAATAGAAGAGCCTATCTTCTGTAGCAGAACGGCGAGGTGATGATCGGGGACGAACAATAGAGGAAGGGAGAGATCTGTTCGTTTGGTCTGTGAGCAATCCAGTGAAATAGAAGGAAATACAGTTCGTAATATGACTGTGTGTATGTTGGTTCATACTCGCTCGCTCACTCACTCACTCACTCACTCACTCACTCACTCACTCACTCACTCACTCACTCACTCACTCACTCACTCACTCACTCACTCACTCACTCACTCACTCACTCACTATATATATATATATATATATATATATATAGTAGCGTGAAATATGATGTATGGAAGTCACCCCCAATTTTCCGATCACACACATAAAGCTAAGATACACCACACAAATGGATATGAGACTACATTCAATATTCTTATCCATGTGTGAGGTAGTAAACATTTCTATAACTATCACTCACACCAGACACAGAGGAATTACAGTTTGACGAAACTATATCATCTCATAAATGGCTCTTATTTTCTAGTTCTGTGTTGGGGGGAAGCAGTTCGCGGGTGCGTGCGTGTGTGTGTTAGCTATGTACAGTGAACCCCAAATCGTGAATGCAAATACTGAACGATAAACCAGGGGTCGCCATCCAAACAGCGAATTTGCATGTTGAGACGCGTAATATCTTACCAGTCCCTTACAACCTTCAGACGTTTCATCAGGGCATACTGGATATATATATATATATATATATATATATGTGTGTGTGCGCGTGTGTGTGTGTGTGTGTGTGCGCGCGTGCGTGTGTGTGTATGTGCGTGTGCGCGCGCATGTCGCATATATGTATATAGTTGAAGTACAAGCTAGCCTCTCTTGTAATTCTCCATCGTACATCACCGCCACTCGACCTGGGGAGAGATCGGCAATCGTCGTCGGGATATGACTGACATATCTCGCCAGAAGACATGACATCATGGTGTCATAACCATCACCGAAGATCACGACCGGCCGTATGTGCCGAATCTGCCGCCGATAACCCGCCGGGTGATGCCGCTGCCGTGGGAGATCACGGCAGTTGGCATTCGACAGAGGCGCGGTTTTAGATACGATGAATATTACGAGGAATCCCATTAAATCAAGCAAAACGGCGCGCGGTTGTCGGCGAGAATGGCGGCGTGAATCAATACTCGTCGGCCCGCTCTCCAGGCCTAATAAGCCTTAGAGAGCGGGCCGACTGCGGTTAATTTCCCCGGTGGTTCGAGCTGGCTGGCTATCATTAGTAAACACCGAACCACACAATAAACAATTATCGTCTGCCGTATTCCCGGCCGAACCGATGCCATTTGGTGATACTGTTTCCGAAAACGCCGCCATCCCCTGCGAGCCAGCGAGCGAGCCCCATCCCCTATCTAAGGGACACATCAGGGATAACTTGAGATACTCGGTCAGCGCGCGCAGCCTTAACTCGACCGAATCGGCCCGGGACGGACGGATCGTTACGTTAATAATGGAACGACGTTCGAACGAGTACGAATAGCGTCGCCGTTTCGAGACGATGTCGACGCTAAGAGCGGGGCGGACCGTGTACGGCGGGCATTAAATCTCGATGACGAAATTCTAAACGCAACCATAATCCTTTTATCCAGTCGTAAAACGGGACACAAAATACGAGGCATTCGCTCACAGGCAACATCCGTTATGGGAGCAGCTCGGGGGACGCCGACAAGGACAATAACCCTTAATAACTCGTAACCGGTCCGGAAGGGGGTGTTCGCGAGCGTGTTAGCACATCTCCGCCGTCCAATATCGTATTCATTAGCGCTTCTTTATACAAATAGGAACTACGTCGTAGTACGTTGACACGTCTTAAAGTCGCGCATAAACGGGAAGCTCGATGTGTATTCGCTTCACATGTTCCCCGCAGTTGTTTGGCCATACACGACGTGACGATCCCTAGCTCTTAGGCTAAATGTGCCACTTTTAGCCTTCGTGAGTCCAACAGTAATTTAGCCTTTAATTAAACACCGAACAGTGTAGCAGATCACTAACCCGTGTCGTATATTATCCAGTAAAGCATTTACATCATCACAGTGTTTGCAATAAGATCAACAACTACCGGAGCATCTGTTTTTTTTAAGTTGTGCCAAAATGCCCCCCACACACATACACATACATATACAGAGAGAGAGAGAGAGAGAGAGAGGGACCTCTCTAAACACCTGAGGAATTAGCAATATTAATTATTCATAAAGCCAATTAAACTAATGCTTAATAATATATATATATATATATATATATATATATATTGAATTCCCAGAACGTAAAAATAAAATTGTATTTGTTTTGTTATAATTTATGGACATACAACAATGTTATACTCAACATAACTAAATATATAATATAAAATAAGAATAAATATGGGGATGTATTGTCTTGTCATAATTCGCTGGACACCACTTCAAATATTGGAGTAAATCAGCCACATATAAGGTTTAAAATGCTTTCTTCTCCACTAAATTGTATTCGTTGTTATAACCTCAAGAATTCTTAATGACTAAGACACTATTGTTAGGCTGATAAATCAGCAACACACGCACACACACACACACACGCACACACACACTTCAATGAGTATTTGGAGGTCACGTAAGTTGCTAGAACCAGTAATTAGGAAATCCTCTACACTAGCATCTTCCTTCTGGGTTTATCGCTGTCTGTTACATGTCAGAATATAGTCACACCCACTCCATATAAAAACAGGAAATTGAGGTGGCAGGCCATTGAGATACGTAATAAATGTAGCTTGTCACCAAGGAAATAACGACTAAAGTCAATATGACAGTCCCTTCATTAGGAACTTCAGGATAGTGTAAGGGTGTGTGTGTGTGTGTGTGTGTGTGTGTGTGTGTGTGTGTGTGGGCGTACGTGCGTGGGTGAAAAGGCACTGGCACAACCTCTGAACTATTCATCAGAACACTGAATCCAGAGATGGAAATTTTCACATCGAAACATGGAATGTGACATTGCCTACTTCCCTACCACCAACAATTGATGATGCATATGAATGACTGCTCACACACACACACACACACACACACACACACACACACACACACACACACACACACACACACACACACACCACTTTTTCTCTCTCTCTCTCTCACACACACACACACACACACACCCAACCTTATTAAACAGTGAAAAATTAATCCTATTTATTGGCAGCGGCTGACGAAAGCTCCCACCTGACAATGCTTCCCAGTAGATGCCACATCTATGACATGTTCCCTCTCCCACTGTCCTTTACTATCAACTAATGTCACCATTTATCACCCTCTGTTTTGTGGAATAATGTGCAGAATAAAACAATTCGTCCACATTTATATGCCAGTCACATCGCCCCCAGCCTCCGACTAATTATCTTCGGCAAGATTTACCAGATATTGTTTTCGTCTTTGACGAGCTGCATTCTTCTGGGGGTTCTTGCTCAAGGCCATCATAAATTAGAGCATAATCACTTCAGTAGAAACAGTGACCAAATTAGAGATACCGTGTCTTCAATGGAAAACTTTCATATTCCGGCGACTATTTCACGGGCAACTGCTGCCGATACGAGGTCATGCCACGAAGTCCATTATCCGAATACAGACATCGGCCAAATTTATCATACATAGCGACGTAAATTGCGTCACCAAAACCTGAGACACACCGCGAGGTATATGATAAGTGGCGTCATTACTTCGCTTTTAAATTATCCTTAATGCGCATTTAAGCATCCACGAAAGAGACCATCGTAAAACACAAACATCCATGGCACATCCATGTCTGATAATGGCAATGTTTGCTCTTCTAGCAGTGGCAGAGGGATAACAACATACAGTTTATGCTATTTTTGTTTTATTTTTATTTAATGGGACTTTTATAAATCATCACACGGTTCCAAATGGCGACTTCTCCGACGAGATTCAATTACGTTGTTAGCAAAATATACAAAAATGTTGTGTGTTTGGGTAGATCCCCTCGTTAATCGTTATAGAAGAGCTTATACACTAAGCCAGTTAATCACATCAATTAGTTAAAAGTGGGAAAATCCTGAAAGATGAATGATTGCTTGGTTTAGTTCGGCTAATCATCGCACCTGGGACACTGTGTTCAGGGGCTAGTCCCTACCAGAATGACAACAAGGCCAAGGTCCTTTACTGACAGATGAAATATTCCGCAGACACGGGCAAACCCTAACGTTCATTCCCGTGACCCGAAGGTTTGTAGTGCAGTGCACTACCAACTTCACCACCCTAAACATTATCAAAAGAAGACAAGTAAAACAACAGAACTAGTCAAATACCATCTTCACAGAGAACAATCTGGATCAGTTATAATAAAAAGAGGCAGTAAAACATTTCACTCACTCACGTTGAACAAGACAGATGCGATATTTTTCCTATGAGCCTCATATTATCATGCTGTTTGTAAAACATTCTAACATTAATATCAACAACAACTGCTAAAAATAGCATAGCCGCTGCCTTCCATTTATCCACACTGCTGTTCTCTCATAAAAATCGGTTTATAGTATTGATAGTTAACAATATTGATCCAGTTAGATGAGTCAAGACAGTGTAACAGTCACCAGACTTAACCGACGGGGGTGGTTCCAGATGATGCCATCAGACATCAACATGGGATACTTACTACGGTTTTGTTTACCAATGATTAAAACGGGCTTGTTGTCCGTGTTTCATTTATAAAAGATACGAAACAATCGACAATTGGTCACAAATTGTATCCTACGGATACAATAAGGCAGCATCCTCCCATACCAATCCAAGGGCACAGGCATCCCCTAGAATTAGGTCTGTTCAGAACCACTGCCCCCTCTTTCACACCTACAAAATGGGTGCCAGTAATAGACGCTAAACAATTTACTTTCAAAATTAAGATGTAGACATTGGCCGATAATTTACGCAATGTCACGAGGTTGAAGCGATACGGTCCCGACGAGGAGGCACACTTGATAGTAAATAGCACACGGAACGAGCTTGATTGACTGACTCTGGAACAGGGTAGTTCGTCGGGTGTGGATGGCTAAGCATAAGCTCCTAAGCGGACAACTAGATTCTAGACTAGACTCCAGAGCAGCATTGATTCAACATACGATGATCACTCATTCACGCCGATCACATTTTCTGCTGTTGCAAAAATAACGAGGGCAATATTTATGTCGTGCTTAGCAACCAGTACAACGTGTAGTTATGCGTCAAGAATCGCAATAACATACCTGCATGTGCGACGGATGACGGGTAAACTCAATAAATATTATCAGATTTCTGTCACTTACTTGCGTTATGGTGCAGATGAGCAAGGTCAAGGACACTTCTGTCAAACGATGTTTCTCTCAAATGTCCCTAGATGGCGCCACTGTATGTCTGTTGGTGACAGCTTCGTTTTCTTTTGTATTAAATAAAAAAAGATTGTTTGTGCCTGGCAAGTGTTTTATTCTCCAAATGCTAATCACAGAAAATATTTCTTTGATCATATAGTTAACTCTGACTGGATAAATTTCTTATTATAAAAGTAAATTATTAATTCAAAACAACATCTATTTAAATATTGTTAATTTATTTTAAACATATTTTTGACATTTAATTTTTTATTGCTCTACAGTATTACTGGATGACATTTTAAATTCGCCTTAAATGGGGATTCCATCCTAGGATCCGGAGCTCTATAGTGCAATATGATACTAACTACATCCCCAGGAGTAACTGCATGATTATGTTATTAGAATGTGAGAAGTTTTGGGATTCCATTCTCATTGGCTGAATCAACCATAAAATGAATACAATGTTGGACATGATAGATTACTTAGGCTTGTGTGCAATATCACAATAATACCTGCTTATTACTGAAGAACTGTGGTGTACATGCAGTTGAACTATAGTCACAACATATACCTTTACAAGCAGAGTAAATATAGTTAAATTGGATTCTCGCTATGATTGAATCAAGAATGTTTCACCACTTTCATCTCATTATGTTTGTAAAGTGCTTCATCCATTTAGCTAATCATGTATGTGTGCATGCAAAAGTGGCAATAAAATAATGTACAATATTTCAAATTATTTCTCTAACTAGATTAAAACTGAATCCATTCTATTTTGTTCAAAATAAAGCGAGCAAGTTAAAACTTTCATGTAATAATGATAAAGATGTAGAAGAAGAATTTCAGTCAAATAGCTGGGAATAGATACTGTATTGTCATTACATATATGAAGGAAAAACAGTGCAAGGTATAAGTTATACGTGTATTGGGTGGATGACTGGAGATGGGGGTGGGGGGTTGATATGCTTGCTCCACACTGGTCATTTGTGAAATGGGTGCTGTATCATTATATCTTCACCCAAATCTAAACCTATGCATGCTTAGATGATTTCAATAAGTATTTTAGAATTTAAATTCACAAAATAAATCTAGGCATAGTGAATTTTTTAAGAAACACCATATATTAGTGATTTGAATAAGATTTTTTTTACTCATGCACCTTCACCTTTGGTACCTAGATATATATATATATATATATATATATATATATATAATAGTTATAATTTAGATAAAATGCGACATTAATAATCGTTATGGCATTATAATTTAAACCACATACTAATCAAAAATTAATTTTGTTGTACTTGGATATAAATATATCTTATGAAAAGCACCATTTAAATGTAACAGAAGTCCTATACTTGATATTAGCATAAATCACCTATTTATTAAGCACTGCATACAATTCAGATATTAATTACAGTATTTCCTTGGCATACATTTCCCTTTAATACTATAAATAAATAATTTAAAAAATAAAGATTACCATGTTTTTCTTTGAGTTAGGTCATACGTGATAAACATCACCATTAACGTTATGAATTGCATAAGCCAATATGGTCAAATTGAACAATATTCCAGGAACGTCATAATATGGACGACATGTGCAAAGCCGACATGACAAGGTTCCGAATTATCGTTACGTACGGACGATATGGTCATGGGCCGAATACGATATGAAGGAACAACAGTAGACGTGATACTATGTTCTTAACGCTAACGATAAATATCTTCTTGTAATGTATAGGCCAAGTCCATGTTTTCTGATCCGAGCACAACACTTCTGGATGAGAAATGTTGGATATGTAACAAGTTCCGTGGTATATATAGCTATATGTGCACTTCATGCAGAAATCTGACACTGATACTCGGAGACTCACTCAGTCAGTCAGTCACTGACTGAGTCTAGACTAGATCTAAATATAGTCATTTGTTACTTGTAACTTTGAATAGTCTGTTCAATTGTTATTTCAAATCAATATATCTCCTTATCTGTGACTGTTGAGTAATACTTACTTATATTGGAGTGCCCCCAGATACCTGACACCATTATGATTAACTCAGCAATGACAATGTCAAATGTGGGAATGGTTTTGACATAAATCTATATATCTGTTTTATTACTATGCTGTTTGCCTGTTGTTTTGATGTTCAAAGCAGCTCAGTCTTTCAGAAGTGATCATAACTGAACTTACGAAGTCAAAGGCAGGTTTCATTTATACAGCAGCCACAGAAGCATCATTAAAATGGTTGTTAATTCACCAGCAGCCAGATAGGATTTATGCTTGCTTCTCCAGAAGAACAGCAATGAATTTTATCACTAAATCTAATTTTATTTACTACTTCTACTGTAAAACTGGACAATTAAACAATAATGTGTGTGTAAAAGATAATTTGCTGATTTCAGAAGCCAGAAACCTTTTTAGATCTGGTAAAAATAAGTGTACATGCAAATTCCATACATGCAGAATCCTTCCATTTATTTATTAGTTTCAGCTCATTATCAAACTATGCAGTTAATGAAATATTTAACTAATAATTATAATCTAAATAATTCTTGCATTAAATAAGTGTACTTAGCCAGACATAGTTTGATAATGTACAAAGATTGCATGCACAAATATGATCATGTCAGTCATGGAGAAGTACACATATTACAATAATCTGGCGTGCATTAGTAAAATGAAATAAGAATTCCATAAAGCTTTTGCTATAGTACTGATATGAAAACGTCTAGATTAGGGTTTGAATCCAAGAGTTATATACCTATACTGACTTGCAAAGAAATAACCTGACAATCAAAGACCAGCTCCCAGGCACCAACTACATAAATGATACTGCTAATCAAGCTTACTGTATATACTCGCGTATTAGTTGATTTTTTGGGTAGTGAAAATGGAGTTCCCAGAAACACCTCAACTTATACGCCAGTCATATTTCCTATCAGCTGAAGGAAAGATGTTTTCGGCCATCCTTGACACACAATACTATAGAATTCAACCCAATAAGAGCCAGAGTCGGAATAAAATTGTCACATCCCTGCTTACTAATCCATTATTATTCAATAAATAACAACTAATTTTTACTGTTATTTGGATCTCACAAACATGCCAGTCTTGATAGTCAGGCGCTGTTAACTACCAGTGCCTCCAGATGTGCTGTGAAACAATGAATTAATAACACTTGCCAGTTGAACTTACAATCAGGCGTGTTTGTGTGAGTGATAGTTGGATCAAAATCGCCACATCTCTGCCTGCTAGTCTTAGTCAATAAATTAAGATACATTTTCACCAAACTGTTATTTGGATCTCACAAACATGCCAGTCTGTATGTAATATAATACTTGATAGTCACGGGTTGTTAACTACCAGTACCAGATGATTAGCGATAATATAAAAATCACTGTTCACATTGCAAACCTTACTGCCACTTGCTGTGAAACAATTTATTAATAACACTTGCCAGTTGAAGGGAGTCTATAATCAAGGTGTTTGGTGTGACAATTTTTTTATTTATATTAGTTTTAACATCAAAGCGAAATCTCTGTGTGTGTGTCCATCCCTCTCTCTCTCTGTGTCACTGCTGGTGAAGAAATTGATATTCACAATGCACTTGCTGACACCATGAGTTTGAATGACTGGGACAACTTTTTCGCGAAAGACCACAATGATTCAGATTTTGAGGGATTTTAAGCCAATACTTGACCTCAACTTATATTGTGAGCATATTCCTGAGGAAAGAATTACAGGGTCAAAAATTGACCTTGACTTACCTGCCAGGTTGACTTATACACGAGTATATACGGTAGTTCTCTGGCTGGCTACGGAAAAATACTAAACGATTTTAGACGTCATTTTCATTTGTTACATCACAGGGATAAGACGACCTGACTTCTTTTCAGTTGTGTTCTACTTAACAGCTTTACAGATTCACAAAACTATGGAAACACATAAATGAGCCTTCAAGAATGAAAAAAATATTGCCTGACAATCAGGGTTAGGTTTGTATGGGTTAAATAGGTATTTTGACTCTACCAGTGATAGAGAGCTATTGTAGAAACAGTGATACAAATATGGGAGAATCCGGGCAATTACCATGTAGTTAATGGGTACAAACTGATCTGCAGGTGAAAGAACAATCAGAAGCCATCCACATGTCGTGCATTATCTCCAAACTTCAGAAAATCCTACTGTGGTGTGGTGACAAAGAAAGAGAAGCCACCCATGACAGACAAAGTGAATTGACACTTTACAACTAAGCTAATAACCTAAAACTGTTCATCTTGTTCCTCTGTGCTGATCTGTAGCTACTAATTTAACTGGCGTGGTAGTTGACCTTTTATTTGTCTCTATGTGTAATAGCACAATGGAGCCGGTGTTATTGGTGTGACAGATAGATTATATTTCAGGTAATTGGGGAGAATTGTCACTTTTAAAATACCAAAGAGTAAATTTAGTTTGAGGAACTCCGTCAGACTGATTTAGTGATTATGTATGACCCAAAATCGTAGGTGACAGCACCATATAACAATCCATAACACTGAAATTATAGTATGTGTTGTACCACAGCAATTATGTTGCGCCAATCCTAAATTATACAGTACAATGTCACTAATCTGCGAACTGGACTAGTCCCACTCAACTTTATTTACACATTGGTTATTTGGTCCATTTTATATACATACTGATTGCCATTTGCTCTAATTACTTTTGCCTTTGCAGGATAATAATAATAGATTATTCTTGTAATGTAATTCTTTAAAAATATTTTCCACAAAAAGTGGAGTTAATATATTTGACTATATCATAACTAGATGATATTGAAAATTAATTTGTTTAATATCTGAATGAGTGGTTTGTTTATACTCCAGGGTATCCGGGTTTACTTTTCTCTCCAGGAAAAAGGTATCCCTCTCCCCTACCAGAGGGGAAAAATGGGAGAAATATATTTCTGCCCCATAGAAATGGGGCATTTGGGAAGAAACTCCCAAAGGATATCAAGAGAGTACACGTAAATGATGATATTAGCTATAGTCATCCTCCAAATAAGTGTCACATTATACTATAGATAGATTTTGTATCGACTATAATGATTATAGTCAATATAAAGTCTATCTGCTACATTATAATCGGATCACGCAATGCTTCACTGTAATACATAGCCAATGATACAGACCACATCCCAATGCTAGGAGTATCCATGCACAATTAGACATACCAGACCCTCTTCGTAGTTGATGGGGATATTTGATTGACAGTGTTGTATTACCTTGAAAGTGTTGTGTAACAAAACAGTCATTATAATGTCATTTATCACTGTATAGTTGTTGTCAGTGTTTGTTAACATGGAATATTTTCCTGGTTATCGTTACATTCCATGCCCAATATCCTTTGTCTCTATATTTAGAAAACATATTATCCCACTGCTTTGTTTAAAAATGTGCCAACCCTTACAGCTAGTAATGGATGTCGGTTTTTATTCAGTTGATGAACAAGGTGAGAATAAAGCCAGTCAAAGCTCCAAACTCTTCTGAAAATGATGATTGGATAGGACCCCCAGATCCGGACTCGAACCTACGTCCGATCAAACTTCATATCTCCGAAAATGAATCGCCAACTGAGAAGAGATATAGACAATTACGAGAAGAAACACATGCTTGGAATCAGGAGTTTTGGGCTAAACATAATAAAGACTTTTTCCTGGTAAGTAAAATCTGAAGCACAGCTTAAGTAATATATAATCCTGTGCTTTGCATTTGATCATAACTCAAAAGTTGCAATTAAATCAGGTCACTTTAAAATGAACCTGTTTTGCATATGTAAAGAGACACAGAATTTGTGTTCAGTTTTTTATTGGTATATGTTATATATATATATATATATATATATATATAACTATAATTACAAGAATCTGTCCTTTCATTAATCAGTTGGCATATATAAACACAGCGACAAGATAACAGTGTCTAAAAGAGCTCATCCTCAAAGTCCTCACTCACCCAAAGCTGCAAAAACTATTAAAAAGTGAGACCAATAGATGATATTATTTATTTTAACATCAGACATGGGGTCAATTCCAGAATTATAATTGATGGGCAATTTTGGAATTACTTATTTAAAAAAAAAATTGAATTGGAATTGAAGTTTGCTACAAAAACAATAAATCCAGAAATTAATTTACCATTTAATTTTTTAATTCAGAAATATTTCTTCCATGAAAATCCTACTCAGAGTAGGTATTCCAAGTAGGTTCTCAGAGTCCCTACTCCAATCAGTGATTGGAGTAGGCACTCACTCAGAGTAGGTACATCAAAGTCTGTGCTTTGCTCACACGCTCCAACTTATGGTGAAGCATGGTCTTGAGCAAGCTGCTCAAATGAATAATGTTATCACAAAAGTCAGGAATCTCGTTTCACATGTGCACTGGTCGACTTCAGCTACTGATCTATTTGAAGGATGCACACAAAGCTACAGGCTGCAAACAAGACCAGAAATCAGCTGAAGATGCTTCGCTCTGTGCTCAAAGTTCCACTGGGTGTCCTGAACAGCTTGGACTATTCCAGAAAAACCCACAGCAGACATGGGGTCAATTCAATTATGTAATTGATTAGCACTTCCAGAATTGGAATTGCTTATTTAAAAAAAATGGAATTGGAACTGATAAATTTGGAATTCGAATTGGAATTAATAAATTTGGTGTAGAATTGGAATTGACCAAATGGAATTGATAAACATACGCAGTTACGCTGTATATGTCAATCTGTATGATGACTATGTATTGTGTACGTATGGTGTTGTACACTGACCAGGCACAGAATGAACGTCTGATGTATTTCACTGGGAATTTTTCACATTGACCATAGTTATATAGAAATTGTGACATATGTTGAAATGTACCGTGACAGTTTGGTTTATTTGTCAGTAAATTCCATCAGATAATCTTGGATATAGGTGTTACTCATCTACTGTATATACTCCTGTATAATTTGCACTTTTTATACCAAAATCAAGTGCATCTTATACCTCGGTGAGACTAAAAGGGATGGTATATTTGGCATAATTTAGGGAAAAATTAATTAATATTGTTTTTCAACCTTAATAATAAAATATGAACAATAAACAAATTTATTAGGTGTGTTTTCACTGTTGTCTTTCAAAGCCAGACAAGGTTATGTTGTTACCCATGGTGCTATCAGAATGAAAGCAAAACAGATGATCAACAATCAATCATTCCTTGCATTAGCTGGGTGGTGTGCACACATTTCATACACCATAATAAACTGGTACTCTGCCAGAAAACCAAAACCTGCCAACACCTTCCTGCTGATCGTGAGGGTGCCTCCATGGTCTAGCGGTAGCGTGTTGGACCACAGATCACTCCATCGCATGTTCGAATCTCAGCGTGGGCATATCTGAAGGTTGTTTCATCTTTGACTTCGCTTCATTATCTTTGGAGGTCGCTCGGCCCATTTAGCCTACCATGTGCACAAAAGTGGCTGTAAAACACCAATCATCATCATCCTGCTGATTGTGAAGAGAAAATTACTTCCTTCCAATTCTTTGTGAAACACCAGAAACTAAAATATTCATATCTGCTATCCCAGATTGGGAATATGGATGAGATGCCTGTGATTTTTTACTTGCTGTCAAATAGAACTATGGATTTTGTTGGTTCGAAGACAGTTACCATTCGAACCACTGGCCATGAGAAAACACATTTCACTGCAGTCCTCGCATGTATGGCTGATAGAACCAAACTGCTGCCGATGCTCATATTTAAATGGAAGACCATGCCAAGAGAGAAGTTCCTCACCGGTTGATGGACACTGACAGGATGTTAACATTGTTAATCTGGTTACAGAAAGCTTGGGGTTGATGCCCAGGTGGTGGATTTTAAACACCAAAAGTCTAATTTTCTGGGTCTAATTCCCCACTCATCTCACCGACAAAGTGAAATAACATACAGCCTGTGGCCACAACACAGATATTGCTGTCATCTTGGGTGAGCTGACATAAAATCTACAGCCACTTGATGTGTGCATCATTCATCTATTCAAGTGCAAACTTAGTTGTATTAATAAAACTTGAAATATTGCTACCAAGTTGTTGAATGATATTAGATAGCGACATAACTCAGTCTTAATGGTACTTGAAAGCAAAAGCTAGCTGTTTTTCCCCTAGTTGTCACCTAAAAAATGATCTTGAGACCTTGTTGATTTTAGTGCATCTTGTTCTAATCCAGGGGCTTATTAGTCCTAGAAACAGGTGGATCTTATACGCAGGTGCGAGTATGTACAGTATATGACAAACTGACTAAATTTTTACACACTCTAGAACTAATTCCTCACCATACACATGAGCACACACATACACACACACATCCTTCCTGTTGTTATGAAAAACGATAAATGTCTATTGTTTTCCAAGGGTTATCATCATTATTTATACATGAAGAGCTTTGTGTCTTGAACTGATTTTGGGGATAAATGTTTGAATAAAAGAATGCTTGAAATGAATTACCAGGTTTCGAAATTAATGCTCGCCTGTTTCCCCGTGGTGAGTAGAAAATGGACAGGACTAGTAAATATTCAGTTTTAGGTACAATTATTAGGTTAAAATAATGAAGCATCTGCAGCAAAATGTTATGGCACAGATATAGCCATTCCGTTTCAGTTATCATTCTGCTGAACATACCCCCGTCTGGTTAAATGTTTTTAACCAGACAATAGGTTGTGCATGCTGAGGGAAAATGTGTCACAGTGGGAACAGCATGCTGTGTCATCATCTTCATCGCACAAAATTCCATCCATGTTATCCCCCTACAGGTTTTATTTCTCAATGTATTCATGTGGAAACAGAAATGAAGCCAAACTAAGGTTCCTCCAGGCTTCAGCATTTGGGATCATCTACAAAAACAATGACTTATATTTAGTTTTCTACAAAACAGACTTTTAAGTGTATTTATAATGCTACAACACCATCCAACTTCATATTATGAAATAAACCATATGTATGTTAAACTTTATTCGGCATAGTCAGGACTAGTGAATTACTCTCAGGACTAGTATATTTATCAAGTTACTAGTCCTGTGGACTAGCAGTGGATTCTAATTAGCTTCTAACCCTGAGTTACTGTTTACAACAAATACTAGTTTATTATTAATAGAATTTCACAGATAAGAACTATCTACAACCATTCTTCTGAAGTTTTGCCGAGTTCAATCAGTAGTTAATGTTGATCCCTTGTAATAATAATGATAATATTTATATAGCACCTTTATCAACCGAAGGTGTTCTATGGTGTTTTACACCGAAATCAGAATTAATATATGTTTTGTACATAACTACACAGATTTATAGATATCGTAAATAAACTAATTTAAATAAGTGGGTTTTCAGAACATTACAGAAAATGTAATCAGTAATCATTTCTATGGTTTGTTGATGAGCATCTTGCCTACAAAAAGAAACCAAGACCATTTTAGAATTATTTCACTGGATCCTCCCAAGATGTCATGGGGGGACTAATAGGATGCAACACCAAATTTTCTTTTTTGTAGTGACGCGTCAGCAAGTCCTATTCGTGTACTCACTTATATGCATCGTAACTTTTGAATTGGTAGTAAACCCGTGGCATGCTCAACCTAAAAGTTTTTTTTTAAATTTTGTTTAAGAAACATCAGAGGGATGAATCTGACAAAGTATATATAAATAAGATTTGCATCTCTCTTTGCAGCGAAAAGAACAGTTTATAAAAAACAAACTGAAAGAACTGGGTCCAATACAGAAAGATGGCAGCATGCGAAGGCTTAGTCCAGAACAGATTTCGGAGTTCTACAAACGGTTTCTTGATAGCAATTATGAATTGCATAAACAGTACAATAGGTTAGTGTGTCTCATTGATGTTTTATCACTTGGTCTCCTAAAATATTTGTTTTGGTCCTTCTCATTATTTAATTGGACGATTTTACTCTCAAATGAAAAGCAAATTTTGAACAGTACAGGCGTTTCAAAAGTATGACAAATGCTCACCAACAAAGTGAGTGGATCCGTTAAAAAAAACTGACCAATCGTTCGTTTCCTTTTTGGCTTCAGAGATCTTTTTATTTTATTTAGTATGTAAAACAATATTTAGTCATCATGAACAGATTTCTTTTTCTACCCCTGTGTATCGGAGGTCGGTCATTCCACCTGTGTATCCGGATCCTTCCATCAAATCCAGCTCGAAACTGGTAGATGCTTGCATACAGAATATTCACTTTCATTTACCTGCTTGAATTTAATGAAAGGTATCGAACCATAATTGTGAATCATGGAATGCGACCGACATTCATATATCTTATTGGTGTGGATCCTGATTGACCGTTTCCATGAAAATAATTTGATTTGGTTAGCCAACCTTCAAGAAGTGTAGAAAAGAGACCTCACAGTAGTAGGAGAAGCAACATTCGTGTTCATTAAGAACAAGAGGGATCCAACTAATTTTCTTGAGGTTATCTTGCACACCAGCTGATTAAAAATCAGTATTTGTGATAACAGAATATTAAAATATAAATGATTAGTTTCTTAATTAACTGAAGGTGTATTTCATATTTTTATATGCCAATAGTTATGATTACTTATTACCATAAATAGTGGAATCTCTTACGTTTTCGGAACTCGTAATATTTTAACAGATGTTCGTCTGTTTCTTTGTCTCTATTCGGTGTAATTCTTTTTGCAGGGAATGGTACAAGAAAAATGTCCTTTTACTATGGCATGCCTTCAAGGTGAAGGTCGACAGAAGACTCAGAAAATGGAGATGAATGGGAAATTATGTACAGGTTCTGTTATAAAGATGTTTTAATTTGTTATGGCGTGATTTTTCTGCATTCAGCATATGTGAGATTTGGACGTATGTGTGTATGTGTGGGGAGGACTTTATTGGGGAAAGCATCTTTCATCTGTTTGCTAAAAATCAGTAGTAGATTTGAAGTACAAAGTCATTTCCTTAGGCCTAGCTAGAAAGCAAAACAAATATTAACAATTCACACAAGTTTAACAACAGATCAGTGAATAATGCAATTTGCTGCAAACATCTAATTCCAGGTTAGAATCCCAGTTTTTATGGGTATTGGATAAGAGTCAAGGATAAACTAATTACCCAAAAAATAATACAAGTGTCTCAAATTGCAAGCTTAATGTACTAAGAAAAAAGAAACTGTTGAACATGAACATCATTGGTAATTAATGTATCGTGTTCAACAGTTTCATTGAAAAGTTTTGCATGCACAAAATTGTTGAAATGCAATTTACTGGATTCAAGAATTATGACCAGATCATGACTGTTTTTATAAATAAAATTTTAAAAGTAACTGCCAATATATTTGTTTCTCCGGTGTTAGTGAGCGATAATGTCAAAGTCACATCTGAAGTGTAAAGTTGACAGATTTCAAACATCGAGTCAGTGCTGATAGATAGAATCGAAATTTGTATTTGGAACAACTGACTCTGACATAATTTGGTCAGGAACGAAGTACCGTGATGTCAAGTTACTTCTGATAAAGAACATTTATGGTGCTTTTGTTTTCCAATGGAAAATGCTTATTTAGGTCCTTGAAAACCTGGAGGGTCCTGGAATTTGAAAATTTGGATTCCAGGCCTGGAATTTTTGTAGAGGTCATTGAAAGTTCTGGGATTTGGACATATAGATCTATATTTCTAATCATAAGCATACATGAATTCAGTCATTACACTTCTTCTGAAATATGGGTGTATTTTTGGCGCGTTAACAGTTCGTGAATTCATTAAAACGGTCCTTGAATTTGACATTGGAAAGTCCTGGAATCTGAGATGTCAAAATGTGTATGAACCCTGGATTACACCCCCAAGTGACGGGTCTATTGTAAATGGTCAGTATTTTGTTACATATACACAAGTGATTACTGTATGTAAAGATGATATTATATAGCGCGACTGTTATATTAAATCACGTGTGTAATGTATACATTTACATTCAGTTGTTACAGTATGGCTTTTTACTTCGTGTATAGGCTACATGTGGTTAAACACAGCACAGCAGTGACTGACATAACACAAAGGTGAACCCTCATTCAGAGTGCCTAAACTATCATAAATCATGCGCATCACTTATTAGGCACTGTAGTAGCCAAAAGGTCATCATGTACATAAGATATCAAAAACGTCTTCTGAACATCAAAATTGGACACCGTTTCCTGTATATAGGAAAAACTAATCAATCCAATTGAACAATTGATTAATAAATCACTCAATTAATGGCTGATGCAGACCAATTCGAAGCAAACTGTCCAGACTAACCAGGAAATTCTCCAGTCAAGAGCGTACATGATAAAACACAATAGCACAGCCTTTTTATTGGACAGTGATGAGCAACAGTGGTGATAGATCTTCCATCGCGATTGATTGAGAGGAAGAGTATCAAACTGAACTGGTATCCTGCCTTATCAGTTTGAGCATCCCCCCCCAACTGGTAAATTGGATGGGTTTGCATTTGTTGGAGGAATTGTTGATAGACTGCCATCTTTTATGTGTTATTCTTTGAGGGCCATAATCTTTTTAAATGATTCAAAGCAAATTTACCCAGATCACTTTGAGCTGGAGTGCACGGATATGTGGCTGATTGATTATATACCCAAATATGCACACATCATTAGTATTATCGCAAAGGGAGTGGTGATGGCACACACATAACTGACCAGAGATTAATGCGTGACTGTAAGAAAACATACACATTGATAACGATGATACACTATACTCTGCCCAGCTTCGGCCCATTTAGCCTACCATGTACACAAAAGTGGCCGTAAAACACCAATCATCATATTCTGCCTAGCTATAACTGATATGTTGGAAATCGATTAACGTCAGATTCTATTGTATATCCAAACTGGGCTGTGTATCCCGAGACCTTATGATGGTAGTATGAAGTCGGCTGGTTTAATCCAGATATACATGATGCACAAATGCTTACGTTTGGTTCTTATAAATATTCATGCAGGATGCGATTATTTTGTTTGGAAATACCATAATTAGCAGCAATACACCCCTTAACTGTGGCACAACACTAATAAAGTACGACAATAAATACCAGATAAGGTGAACTAAAATGAAAATTAATCCGCTGTACTCCGGTCTACAACACCGTGACAACAGCAGGATTTCAACATGGTGATACCCAAACAAGTCAAAAAGTACATGCTAAAATGGTTTTTAATCAATTGTTGTAATGGATATATTTTATGGAATGATCAAAACAGTTTGTTTACTATTTGACTTTAAAAAAGGGAAAGAACTGGAACAAAATTGATGAAGAAACGCTAATTAAAATATTTTGGTTACCGCTATTAATTAAAAACTTCTTGTAGGAGATCAGGTGATTAATATCAGAATGAATACTCTATTACAAAGGACAATTTTTAGTAAAGGTTAATAGCATTTAGAATTAGTTATACGATTCTATCTGATAATAGTTTTTGGTCTCCTAAATGAACAGCAATTCCTTTAGAATGATCAGATACAATAAATAAAATACAAGACGGCCTAATGACAGAAGAGCAAGTGCTTTTTATTTAGCCACTGCACTGGTCTTGCCCAAAACACAAAAATGAGGGCAAAACTCAAAAGTTCTTAATGGCAGTAGAATAACTTGTTCGGAGGTTTTGTATAGAAAGGATAAGTATGGCTATTGTAGATAAAAAACGACACACAAGCAAAGAATCCAATCACTATAAAACACCCTCACCCTCCCGAGACTGTTTTATTTTCTCAGTGTGTGCTTTGTATCTGGAATGAACATCGGAAATCATTTTTCCAATAAAATTTATTTTTGTCCTCAATACACACAAACAAGTAATCATAAGAACAAGGAAAGAAATATTTACACTGCCGATTTTCCACAACTTTTTACAGGACTTCATAACATGATCAAGCAGTTATGTGCTTTAACAAAATATCTCATCAACAGTTTTACGTTATGTATGCGTAATTATAAGAATAAACCAGAACAAAAAACCTAACCATGTCTAATAATTTTTTAATTATTACTTGTTGGATATGTTATGAACAAGATGAACTGTTCAGCACACATTAAGTTGTTAATAGAAATAACAGCAAAACAACCATGCACCAACGTCACAAGAACTAATAGAGTTTTGAAACACACGAATATAAGAAGCTTCGTCATTGATTAACCAAATTTCTACGAGTCAAAACTGGCTGCACAGTTGTAACATGTATAGCACGACTCAAACAGGAACTAACTAGTACATAACTTATTTTTGTGAGTCGATACATATTAACAATTCAAAGACCTCATAATTGCTCACATACAGAATTCTGCCTGCCTTCAAGCCTTAAATTCTGTGGACTACATTCTGCTCAACTCAAAACCAAAGAGCAGTTTTCCTCATCCCATCTGTCTTTAAAAAATGGATGCTTGATCTTTTGCTGAAACAGGTGGTCATGTTTGATTCGGGTGAAAATATACAAACACGTGTATATAACAACACGATCCTTTACATATACAGATAACAAGTTGTATATACACTAGTGAATTACTGAATGACACATTATTGATGGAGAAATGGTCTTCCAGTTAATGAAAAATGTTGATTTTATTCCTGAAGCCTTGTATCAAAACATGATGTTAGCAGAAGACCATAACATTTACTTGCATCATAACGCATGAACCACTATACAAAAGGTGTTCATCAACAGACAGCACACACAAAATGTTTTTTCCCTTCTACTGAATAAAGCAATAAAAGCAATTCTTTGGAAGCAAGCAATAGCAGGATAATTAATTCTTTCTTTAATCAGTAGGCAAGAATTGGAATTCTAGGTTTGTTGCATAACCTAAGTGAGGCAGCTCCACAATACAAGCTTTTTATATTTGTTGAATAACAAATGAAACAATAAAATGTTTAACAAGTCTTCACTGTAAAGAGTTCTTAAATACAAACTGAAACACTGTGCTATTTCAGCTTTTGCAAACTTAGCACATTTTATAATAGGTCTTCGATTAAATCCCCATCACAGTAATTAACAAAAAGCTGATAAACATGCTGACAATATGTGTGTGATGTTAACAATCTGATGAGCATTATTTATAGTTGACAGATTATCTTGCTAACTGTACAAATTCTCAATCATACACACACTAATCATCTTGCAAAGCCTTCCTACCAGGTTTTCATAGACCACATTCGCTATACAGACAACTCTTGATGCATAATTATGTCTTAATGCAAACACACCGATGATTACCATATAAATACAACCACAATAAAATGCTGTATTATACAGCATATTTAACATAACCTTTGCCTGGCCACACACACAATGTTGTAGTCTAAATATCCAGTGCTGTATGTAAAGGACAACCATTAACTGAAACCCATGAAATTAATCGCTGCTGATTTATTGTTTGCCTTCTCAGTAATGCATTACACTCACACATACACACACACTTTCTCTGTACAAAGAGCTATTTTGATATATCTGCAATATATTAATGTATGGGTAATAACTAAAAAATTTATTTAACACTGAGCTTTCATCAACAACAGATCTAATCCTAATTTTTCTTTGGCCAAATTTTAATGACACTACCAAAAACATATTACTGTAGAGAATTACATTATAGCTTCAGTGTGGCATAACGGCAACAGAATTCTTATAAAATGAATCAACATCTAACTAACAGAATCACTTAAATAGCCAACTATTCAGACTTGTGTTCTACTCTATAAGCTTCTTTGCTTTGAAGTATCGCCTGAGATAAAGGACTTGCCACGTAGCAAGAGCCAACAGACATCCCATGGAAAATATGCTGAAATATAGCACTCTTGAATGCGTCGATTCTGAAATATGAAAAGGGAATTCTTTGTTAGCTGATGGCACACAGAATACATAGTGATAATTATTATTGAAAATACAGGCAATGGCACGGATATTTGAAAATCAAACCACAGTAATGACTAGATTGACTGAGTGGTTTGTTTAACCTATACGCTGGTCACACCTGGGACATAGGGATGACTCCATCAATAAATAACCAACAAACAAGGGACATACTAATCATAACAGACCTGTCCGGCATAAAATAATATCTAATAAAAGTGGGGGGAGGATAATTTCACACGTTGTGCTTCGGTCCATCGATCATGCATCAGACAATTAGGATTATATCCTCATATAAATCCCAACAATATAGCCTGGAATGCCCAAGTTCGAACAACAACAAAATTGGACGAAATTAAAGAAACCACTGCACACCAGACAGAAACCACTGAAATATTTGCTGTTGTCACTAAATCAGGCCTTGAAATGGACCAGAGTCAAATGCA
Source organism: Paralvinella palmiformis (assembly GCA_025642065.1). Taxonomy (NCBI): domain Eukaryota; kingdom Metazoa; phylum Annelida; class Polychaeta; order Terebellida; family Alvinellidae; genus Paralvinella; species Paralvinella palmiformis. The sequence goes on along the minus strand of JAODUP010000427.1, from coordinate 49,860 downwards.
CAAGACTCTTCCTGTGAACATTCAGTCCTTGCATGCCAAAGTTCAAACAACAACAAAAAGGGACAAAATTAAAGAAACAACAGTCAAATGCACAAGACTCTTCCTGTGAACATTCAGTCCTTGCATGCCAAAGTTCAAACAACAACAAAAAGGGACAAAATTAAAGAAACAACTGCACACCGGACGGAAACCACTGAAATATTCGCTGTTGTCACTAAATCAGGCCTTGAAATGGACCAGAGCCAAATGCACAAGACTCTTGCTGTGAACATTCAGTCCTTGCATGCCCAAGTTCGAACAACAACAAAAAGGGACGAAATTAAAGAAACAACTGCACACTGTGACGGAAACCAAGGATAAACATTGAAATCTGCAAATATAGGTGTTTTTTGTTGTTGTAGCCAGCATACATGGGGTCACTTCAATTCTAGAATTGCTTATTTAAAAAAATGGAATTGATAAATTTTGAATTGCAATTGAAGTTTGCTACAAAAAGATTTAAATCCACAAATTAATTTACCATTTAATTTTTTTATTCAGAAATGTTTCTTCCATAACAATCCTACTTGGAATTCGGAGTACCTACTCATGATAAAAAGTCGTAGGTAAAATGAGTTGGAATTGATCAATTTGATGTGGAATTGACAAAATGGTAGCCAGTACTGTGCAATATAATAATAATAATAATGTATATTTAATAAAGCGCCCTTACTAGCAGGAGCCATTCAAAGGCGCTGTACAAATAATATGTAATTTAATAATACCCCAAATAATGTCTGTAAAAACCCTGTAATGATTTAAAAGATAATAATTATTTATCTGTGAAAGCGACCTTAAATAGGTGTGTTTTTAGAAGAGACTTAAAATTTCCAAGAGACGACGAATTTCTAATATTTGCCGGCAACTTATTCCACAAAGTGGGGGCTGCAACACTAAACGCACAATCACCATATGACTTGAGCCGAGACACTGGCACCTGCAATAGTATCTGACTGGATGACCTGAGTTTTCGGGATGACTTTCTAATGGAAACCAGTTCACACAGGTATTCTGGTGCCATATCATTAATAGATTTATAAGTTATTAACAGAATCTTAAAATGGATACGCTGTCTAACAGGTAGCCAATGTAGTTTTTGAAGAATGGGGGTAATATGATCATATTTTCTAGTATTTGTTACAATGCGAGCTGCACTATTCTGAATTCGCTGAAGGCGATTAATGTTATAATCAGATATGCCATATAACAGGGAGTTACAATAGTCTATACGAGATGTTATCACATCTCATATAATGATTTGCAAAAAAAAAATGTTCATGCTATAAAGGCAAAGAAATGTAACAAACTATTCAGTCTAAGTTATGCAATAAATATTTGATTCTTATTTCCATGTGAAGTAAAAGAACCAGACATAATGACAGATTCATAATTATTGTTGGCACTCATGTACCATTAACAATGAAAGAAATGATTAGGGTTAGGGTTATTAATGTTATAATACAAGCAGCTAAACACAATTACCATTTGTGTCTCTCATCTCCTCTTCACGAGCTCTCATATAAGCGAAATCATTAACGATGGACTCGGCGAGATCTTCGAGCTTTTTTAATTCCACTTCCAGTGGCTTCAGCTTCTCGGCTTTAGCAATCTGGAACATAAAATCACAGAATAACAAACAGACGTGCGACAATCAGCCATGTTTCTTTATCACATTCAGAGCAAAACACTAAACTATGTGAAAAAGAAACATTTAAGACAATCAAACTGCTTGAATGGATCCCCATCGGAACCTTTTAAAAGACGGAAACAGTTTAAATATGTATGTGAACTAGGATCACAAAATGTTCTATACATCTACTTTCATCTGGAAACATTCCATACTCATGCTCCATACACACATATTTCTGAACATAATTACAAGATCCTATTGACAAACGCTACAGTGTCATAGACACTTTTGGGATTTACATAAATGTCAAATAATATTTTAGCTCTACACCAATATTGGGTGTGGCAATGATTATGACCCACTATAATACAAGTATAACTTGTATGGGACTAATTTTCTGTTTAAAAAGATTCCATTCCAAATGCAGTATTTTCCATTGCAAAAGGGGAAAATTCTTTTTCAAACACCGTTTTAAATTATGGATATATACCTTATGTTTTTTATATAAAATATATATATACCATGACCCTGATTTGGGTAGTTTACTTATTAATAAATTGGAGCCAGTTAGGATTAGAGTTATATTTGGTGGATGGACTATATAACCTCTCTGAGGATGAAAGATATAGACAGTTGCAACTAGAAAAACTCATTTATTTGTCCTAATAAAATGCTTAATTAGTGAGTTTCTGGTTAATGACTTTAATAGTTAATCACAAAATAGCAGCAACTAAATATCAGCATATTCAGCTAAAATGAATACCTTTTGTTCAATAAAATTAAATCAAAATAATCCAAAGCCAAATTTTAAGTAATAATGCATGATGTGTACACAACAGGTCTCCATCACAGTTAAGTTGAAGTACAATATGGTGATTGTATTAGTATTACATTCAATAAGATACCGTTAACAAACAATAATAGAACATCCCCCAATGATGAGACTATAATCCTACATGTTTGATTATCAGGAGTTAGTAAGGTTGTGGCATTGGGCAACTACCACAATTTTGTGTCCGAGTTTAAAGTTTTCCACTTGTATGATTTTGCAACTGGAGTCCTCAACTACACTCAGGTGTGTATGTTGTTGCATTCTGGGCTTTATTAATATCAGTGTCTTGTCATAGTAACATTGAGTGGATATACTAAGAGGTAAATCCAACCCGAAATATAATTAGAGGTCAACTAAACAATGACTAAGAATATTTCCCCCCGGGACTTAGTCAGTGGCTAGCCTGCTTAGTCATAATACCAGCTGACAGAAGTACTTCTGTAATAGTGAGGTAAAATCTTGGCCATTTTTATTTGGAAAGATGAATTCTGCAATAGCGGAAAATTGGTATCCCTAAACGTATTTGAATAAGCACACTCACTAACTACAGATTTATCAATGCTACATTCAAAACAGTCAGCTCAAGATAACAACAGCTTCATAAGCACCATTTTATGTGTCACGTTTTGCAACCGATTTACACAAATGACACAATTGTTCAAAATTAGCATACAATTAGCTGAAATTCTCTAATTAACTGACCCGTCTCATCCCTGCATAAGTTGCAAAAACTAATCTTTATTACCTCACTCCATTACTAAACAACTTACATCTTGATAATTCTTAGCTTCAACGCCATGTTTCATGTGCAGATAAACTTCTCTGTCTGCACCATGGCCACCTGGAAAAAAAGAAAAAAAAACACATTAAAATAATAATCCGTTAACTTCAATGTTTGTAAATTGCATGTGAGTGAACACACGATTATGTGATTGTGTTTACTTAGTTACACAATGTTGTTTACGGTAAAAACCCAACCCTGATATAATTAACAGTGTTAAGTATATCAGGAACCAGTTACTTCACTAAATGGTTTTACTTGCATGCCAATACATGCTAAAGCTAACAAAAATAGACAAACATTGCTATTGAAACCTATCATTGCTAAAGAGGAAGTGTTCAGAGAAACCTACTTATTTCAAACATGCAGATTATGATACCAGTTGTTCTACTTTATGGTAAATTAGTCAAATATTGAGAAAATAAGAGAGCTCCTTTTTAACACACCTGATGAAATATTTAGTTCAAAACACTATTTAATTAAACTAGTCTAGTTTATATCTACAACTTGTTTAAAAACCAAGTCGGCAAAATATGAAATGAAGTCTGCTAAAAATATAGCTTCAAAAACAGGAGCAACTTTTGGAGACCAGTTCAATTCTTTAACCTCTTTAACCTGGGACATATAGCAGAGGAGGGATTGCCTAGGGAAACAGCCCATAGATAAGAGTCAGATTCAAACCCCCAACAGTTCAAAGACAACACAGCAAGATGTCAACAGTACCAGTGAAAATACTATGACCCTCTTGACTAATACCTCTAAGACCATTATTATACTCTGTTCCAACATTTAATGAAGATTTGTAATACTTACTAACCGGCTATCATATGACTCTCAAAGCACACTTCAAACATATCATATTCCTCTGTCGTAAAGGCAAACTTTCCCTTTGTAGCATCTTCTTTATTATACAATACGTGACCTCGAGAATCAGTTATCTGCAAACACCAAACATATCACTATTATAGGCAAGAAGGAAAACACCACGACAACCAGAAGACAAAAACAGAGCAAGACATATTAAATAAGGTTATCAGAAATCTTTACTGCAAGTTACATTTTGTTTCTGAAATAAGAAATTAATAAAAGAATACTTTTAATATAGCATATTTAGCTGCATGAGGTATGGTGTGGGATTCTTTCATCGTGGTATGATCTGAGTTTAATTCTTGAATAAATTGGTGTATCTTAACTTGTTTTAAAAAAACTATCCATTTAGTTATTAAATCTAATTTCAGTGGTGCTGATGTCATTTGACAATATAGAATAAAAATGCTACCTCAGAATTGCCTTTCCATTCATAACATTGTAAAGATGTCAATTTATTTACAGGGGTACAAACAAATTAGTATTAAATAAAGACAAAGTCCTTTCAAGGCAGAAATTCAATTCGTAAAGACCATAAGCCATGAAATTATGTACTGTTATAAATAAAAGTCACCTCTCTCATTCTATTTTACAAGATAACTGGTCTAAAAACTGTTTACAGCAATGGAGGCTGAAAAAAAACTAAAATTTGTATGTATCTAACTCAAACATAAAATGTATGAAGGTATCAAGAAGAATCCCGGGTGGACTTGATCACCAGGAAGAAATAGTTATATTTTGTGAAATCTTTTTGTGGTACCTTCTCTGCAGGATTTATTATCTTAAAAAGAAATCTCAAAGTTTTACTGTTAACTTAAAATCAGTCACAGGATTTAAAACATTATATATGTATTAATTTTTCATTTAAACAGACATTATAGGCATATGGATGGACCAGCAGGTGAATGTGTAATTACAGCAGACAGAAAACAAATACACATACGCTGTTCAATAATGTGTTAATGGGTCTGGAACTAGTCACAATTTTGACTTATTTTGGAAGGAATACTCGCACTCAATCAGTGACAAAACATGAATAGCAAAACATATTGTGTTGCAAGGTCTTGACAAGAATGATGGTCGAATACACATTGCTCAGTAAATTAGCTGTTATAAATGGACTGACCCCAATATTTTATGCAATCCGACACCATCTCTATGGACCATCATGCACACTAACTACATAGCTGCCAACATTTGATAATTGGAAAGAATAATAATTTTCCCTCAAAAGGCGACCTACAGCTAATATGACACGATGCATCATAAAACCATGTAATTTATCGATACCAAAACAATTAACATCAAAGGTATTCTTTTGTGAAAGATTTAACTGCTTTTTCATTTAATCAATTTTCCCCATGTTTAATAACAATTATGTCATCATACACAAGTCTACACTTTCAGTACATGATTACCCTACATATTTTACACTATACTAAAATCTTCATAGGATTGCTGTATTATTTATTATCATCATAATGTTAACATAAAATGCAAAAAAAACAGTGCTCAAACAAATAAACTGAAAGGGACAGAGAAATCCTCCATATAAACAAGATCATGTGCTTTTATTTACTGTAAACAAAGACAACTGGTCAATCAGGAGAGAGTATTTGAGTCACATGACCATCATAATGCAAAATGGATGTTTACTAGCCAAGCTCACCAGCATATCTCCCATCCTTCAAGCATGGTTCTTATATTCAGTAAATATTGATAAATTTGACATCTGAAATGGTTACAGCAGTATATCTTGGCCTTATTTCAGATCAGGAAACTACTGGATGATAAATATTTGTCATTTATCATGACCCATTTTCTGCTGAAAATCAGTCCAAAATCAAGCCTACAATTCAGAGCAGTGTTTTTTTGCGACTGTTGGTGAGGTACTGGCGCGTGTGTTTTAAACTCTGAAACTTTTTTTACAGCAAAGAGCACCAAAACAGCAAAAAATCATTCTCCTCCATCATATTTTTCCAACCTTGGACTGCCAATTTTTTCCACTATCTCTGTATCAGGAAACTTTGTACGAAAGAGGATCGCCAGCATAGGTTAGAAACATTACCCACACAAAATTCAGGGCCCTCCTGGAAAAAAATAACCCATTCTGATTTGCTGGCACAGCAAAGGCTTTTAAGCTGGTCTAGAGCAACTGCTGTTTAATGAGCACCATAGAAGCTGAGCTGAACAGCCGACAGACTGAGGATACTCACATGCAAGCAGTGTAATACAGTGTGCATCTAAACAGTGACAGAACAACACCATATGGAACTATTATGGGAAAAGGAAGATTTATCGTAGTTTTCAGAGTACAGGCGTAATGAAGAACAGAAAATAGTAATGATTCCTCCTAAATCGTAATGGTTTGCAGCTCTGTAACTACGTCAAGAGTGAGAATGGCTTCCAGGGCTGTTGCAACCACTTGAGCCCAATATGTTTACACAGCTAGCATGAATGTGTTCTGGAGGCCAGAGAACGCATACATTAGCATAAATATGACCATATTTGGATAGATGACATATTGGTCTATACAGTGATATCTAATTTGTTAGGGATAGTCCCAAAATTAATGAAAAAGAACATGCACAATTACTGGCATTTTCGGCTTTGTTTTAATGAAATTGAACAGAACACTTAGGACAGCTCTACAAAAATATATTTAAAATACATGAAACAGAGTTAATTAGATGATAACAAAGGTGATAATTGATAATAAAAAAAAATGCTAAAGAATCACTTTCAGAGGAAATTTCAAAATTTATGAATTCCTGATTTTTTCACAAAATCAGTTTTACTCACATCAAACTCATTTTGTTTAGATGCTCTTTGCATTATCATATACATATAAATAATGTATTAAATTTCAATACACAGTTCCAGTTTGTGCTGTTTGGCTCACAAAATATATTTACGTATTGATACCAGATATACAGAGTAGTGATGGCACAGACTGTTAAAAACTTCAGTCAAGTCTTGTTTTCTATGCAAAATATTTCTTATTTAAGGGATCATGGCAGATTGTAATGCTCCTTAATCTAATGTTTGTCTAATTGGGACTGTCTACTACATGCGCTACTACAGAGGGGGTCTGCCTAAGGAAACAAATATGAAAATCACAGGTATGAGCTGGATTCTAGATTTATAACCCACACCCAACTCACAGGAGGTTTGCAGAGCAGTCACTGCGGCAGTGCTTTATTCAAACAGCTTAAATTGTGGTAATTATCCACGTGTGGGCTTAGCTAATTTGTATGTATTTCAACTAGAACTACTGAATTGCGAACTCAAGGTAAGGCAACAGTTCAAACATTAACATATTGTGACAATTATTATTGTCAATTATTGATAATCTATTTAATAGGTTATAGGATTTAATATTTACACAACTTTAAAAGCCCACATACACTGACAATATATTATATATTAACTGTTAAGAATTTGATAGCTTATGATGTTAATATAATATCATAAGCTGTCAAATTCTGTTAATGATATCGATGTCACATAGTTAGCAAACTTGGTCGTTGAGTCTACCTTGAGGGACGCCTTTTGACCAATAGCGTCCGATATATCGTATTCCCCGGTAACCAAAATATCTTTGTGTATTTCTTCTTTTAAACATTTCCTATGATTTGGTTGCAGATGGAACATCAAAGCGTCTATTGTACTAAGCAGGCATATGTTCAATATAAACAAGCACGGAATTAATTCCATATTTAATGACAACTAACAAAACATGTACACGTGTATATTGGTTTCTTTATAAATTTCCTGTCGAAATCTCGTCGCAAACGTGGCAGCACAGCATTCTACCGTAGTCGTCATAATAGAGGAGCTAGCATTTAAATCACCAACATTCATCTTTTACTTATTTTAATGATATATCAACAACTATAGATTTCTAAAATATGCATACTTTATTCTGAATATGTGTGCATCAGAATAAATTTATAAATATTTAAAATTATACCAAATTTCAAATAATAGTTCGTTGCTCTAGTTTTGTGAATTACTGTAATGAACGTAACGCAACTCGTACCTCAGTTAACTCGCATCCTACAAAACATCATAGCTTACTGGACAAACTGTTTCCCCTGCTTGAGACGCCGCCTACTTTATTACCATTCTTTCATTGGGATTTTATTATTCTAAAACTCTCATTATCATTACAGGGGCCTAATGATCCATAGGTTACCGCCTCTGTGGCTCCATGGGTAGAGTGCGCGAATATTTACCCATGGTTCTGGTCATGTTGTGCAGGAGGTTCGAATCCCAGCCTTGGCACTATAGTATGAGGAGTTTTTCATTCAACCAGCCAAGTGGCAAGATTTTCTCCACACTATTATGCCATCTGTTGTAAATTCTAAATTTATGTGGAATTAATCCCTATGGTGAAGCTATAAATTACAGATCATATGCGTCTCCCTCATTTGAGATTGCCAGCCACGTAAAATAACTGTTATTTTTGTTAGTATTACCTTTGTCGTATTAATATATTAATTATTCTTAGTTGTAATATACTACTACTAATAATAATAATAGTGTATATTTAATAAAGCGCCCTTACTAGCAGGAGCCATTCAAAGGCGCTGTACAAATAATATGTAATATAATAATACCCCAAATAATGTCTGTAAAAACCCTGTAATGATTTAAAAGATAATAATTATTTATCTGTGAAAGCGACCTTAAATAGGTGTGTTTTTAGAAGAGACTTAAAATTTCCAAGAGACGACGCATTTCTAATATTTGCCGGCAACCTATTCCACAAAGTGGGGCTGCAACACTAAACGCACAATCACCATATGATTTGAGCCGAGACACTGGCACCTGCAATAGTATCTGACTGGATGACCCGAGTTTTCGGGATGACTTTCTAATGGAAACCAGTTCACACAGGTATTCTGGGGCCATATAATTAATATATTTATAAGTTATTAACAGAATCTTGAAATGGATACGCTATCTAACAGGTAGCCAATGTAGTTTTTTGAAGAATTCGGGTAATATGATCATATTTTTTAGTATTTGTTACAATGCGAGCGGCACTATTCTAAATTCGCTGAAGGCGATTAATGTTATAATCAGATATGCCATATAACAGGGAGTTACAATAGTCTATATGAGATGTAACAAAGGCATGAACTACAGTTACAAGTGATTGTCTCAAGTGGTTAGCACTATAGTTGCTCCATTTACGATATAGGCATATCAGAGAGCTTAAATATAAATAGTCTTTGGGCATATCAAGGGGTATGGAAAGTCTTGGATACGAAGAATCTAGGGTACGAATTACTTAATATGGGCCTTGATATTAAAAACGTATTTAAAATTGAAATATCATCTATTCAGATATAACTATTGTAATATTGTTGGTACTAGATTAACTTATTGCGATTTTGGCTATGAGAACCGGGATTAACATGGTTATAATCACGTTTCAAAATAATTTTGTTTCCAATGTTAAAATATTTTAGTTTAGAAATTAGTGTTGCCACATTTCTTGAGAGAAAGGTTGTTGCTTTTCTAGTTCTTATTAAATACTATTAATTGCTCTAGGTGTGAATGATATAATTTTAGCATTTAATAATAAAGCGTACGTTCTATTTCTACGTGCGGTTTGTTATTTTCTATTAGCATTTTTTCAAGACACATTGAAATTTGTGTAGATGACCGGGCGATAAAATGTGAATCTTGTGTTTGTATACGATTGGGTTAAAAACATCACGACATGTAAAATAATTGTATTCTGACCAGAGGCATAAACTAATAATATAAGTGATAAATTTACTGTAAGCAAATATATATATTGTATTTTGTGTTTAAAGAAAGCGCAAACTGTAAAACAACAATTTACAAATAAACAGTTAGTCACTTAGTGGGCTTAACCGTCACTATCGTGAACGGCGTGACCGGCTGTGCTTTCTCCCATGTCCTATTGGCATTGGAAATTACAGGGGAATTATTTACTACATGTTGCAAGGAAATCGTTAAAAATCTATGGTATAACGTTACACATAGTCATAGAAGATAGGGTTTCTTTTATTAAGAGTGAATCACATTAACATACACTGATAATAATTAATATTGGACCAATTGATGGTAACAGGTAATTGCGTCGTCACTACCAGTTCGTTGCCAAAAGAAAAGTTCGTTTCGTCACTCCTGAGAAGTCATTTCGTCGCCAACTAGAACTAAGTCATTTTGTCCCCGACTGAAAGCTCTTGTAGTTGTTTTTGTGTCCATCAGTAATTATTCGAGAACTACATGAGAATCTGCATCCAGAGGCAGCTCTAACTTGAGCAGCAAACAGACAAAGGAAATCTAGTAGGCCAAAGCATCCCTCATCACTAGATTTTGAACTGAACGAACCTAACTGCGATCCCAGATGGGTTTCTCAGTGCAGATAGCAGTGCTGGACCAACTGTCGACTGTACTGGTTGTATCACAGCAGATTTTGATGTCGCAACCTGGCAGGCACTACGCCAGGTATTACCAGACATGCAACTGAGGGTTTGTGTTTTAAATTTTACGCAAGCTGTGTGGCACAAGATAAAAAAAACTTGGCATGCAGATAGCATACAACTGATAAACCAGCATCTATGACTTCTGCCATAGACTGATGGCCCTACCATTTCTCCCAGCAGCCTTCATTCCATCCCTATTTGGAACAATTGAGGCTACCGATCCACCAGAGCCACTCTGTCAGCAGTTCAAATGACAGCAGATAATCAAAGGAATTTTTCCAATCACTTCATGGTCCACTTTTGAGTGGTGAACTACAAATTACATAAACTACAATGTCAAAGAATGGCACAAGAAGCTGAACAGTGGTGCCAAGAGCCAACATTTTCTAAATTTGTATAAATTAATCCATGTGCTATATATATATATATATATATATACACACAGAAGCCACCTACATCAGTACGCAAGTACCAGTCATTTCCAATGGTGTGGTGTTGCGATATTGTCGCCCAAAATTCAACAAATCACCGGAAATTATGACTAAATCATGGTCCAAGTTGATAGCAGGGCATATCTCGGCTAAGGAGTTGTTAAAACACGTATGAATCTGTATCTGTGAATGAATAAAAAAATTTCTTATATGACTATAGTCTATGCATTTATTAAACCTTTTATTCAGTTGTGCGTTCTTGTCTTATTTCTGATAGTTACATGTCTATTACGTATCTAATAAGTAGTAATTGCTGCTATGACTTTTAGTTGGTGACGAAATGACCTTTTTGGGGAAGAACTGGTAGTGGCGACGAAACGACTCGCAACCATGTAGACTACATGCTAAATCTTACAAGGATAGCACATATTATTTACCAATCTATAGAATATTAACACTTAATCTTGCATTGTAGCTTGTGATATCAATAAATGAGAATAACCTAGGAATTAAACCTGCTTTAAAGCTCATATATATATATTTTTTGAGCTATCTGAAATTATCTCAAAGAACTGTAACTTAATGTATTGAATATAAAATATACAGAAAACTATAAACTAAAATAGCACTGCATATTATTTACAACAATTTGTTTCAAAAGAGGATTTTACCAATTTTTTCTGCATCTTTATATTTAATCTTTGTAGCTAGTGAAATATTTGCAGTGATAAAGATTGCCAATTTTCAACTGATATAAATGGGCTTAATTGTTTATTATTTCTTTTATTCAGGGTGAATATACACTTCAGCAGACAACCTGGTAGCATCCGAAGTGAATTAATGGTTAACTAAATCAACTTAACAGTGGTAGCTAGCATAATGGCAAAGCCAAAAGCTAAGTAAGTATTATATATAGTAGAGTGAATTTCATTGCATTCTTCTTGTAACGTGCACGATTATATAGAAAAATGCATAGCATTAGTGCTACTTTTAATATTTTTGCATGCAGATTAAGAAAAAGGTTTTGTAGTAAATATTAGACACCATGAGTGGCTTTTTGAGACAAAAATTCGTGAAACTATGTTTAAAATTCTGGATTCAACCGTCTGTTTTTTGTTGGATTCGCATACTGCATATGGAATCTTACGCGTAAAGCGGCATTGCAGTAGCATTTGTGACATTGCAGTATCCATGTGTTTTGGACACCCCTCTCACCTTCTGACGGATTTTTCCCGGGGAAAGCCTGCCTGGACACTTGAATCAGAGTCGTAAACTTCTGGATTCAACCATCCGATTCACAGTCGCTACATGGAGAGACCCATTTTGTCGCATTCAGAAATCACATACGCAGTCGCACGTATGGAATCACACTCATACATTTACAATTACATGTCTTCCATTCGGATTCGCATAATGCATATACGGAATCTCGGCTTAAGACAACACACCACCTATTTAAATGATGTCGCTGATTAAAAGCTGTATTCATTGCAGTTTACTGGCTACACGTTCTTGGTAATTTGAAATTTTATTTATATAGTGAGAGTGAAAATGGCTATGCGTAATGCACAATGGACTTCAATGAATAACCATTTCTTATCAAACACTTCTTTATTTGTTGATGTTTATTGCAAATACATGTTTATATGTAGGCAGGTGAAATATAGCAGATTTTAAAATAATTGATAATTTGGGATCAGGTGAAAAGTTGTTGGGCAAGTGAAAACAAATATTTTTCTGGTGGTTTATATTATAAGATATTACTTGTATATCCATAGTCTTACATTTAATTCAAAATTATAACCATTAATTATTTTTGATGAGTATATTATATTATTTAGTTTGATTTAAAGTTTAGTTTATTTAGTAAAATATTAGGTGTAAAATAAAATAACATGTGCGATGCATACATGGAGTCAATTCCATTTTGTCAATTCCACTCAATTCTATTTGATCAATTCCATATCAAACTTATCAATTCCAAGGCTACTCCAATTTCAAAATTTTCAATTCCAATTCCATTTTTACTGACTTTGTTTACCTACTACTTTTTACCATGAGTAGGTACTTACTCCAAGTACCTACTTGGGATACTTACCCTGAGTAGTTTATATTCCAAGTAGGATTGTCATGGAAGAAATATTTCTGAATTAAAAAAATAAAATTGTAATTTGTGGATTTAATTTATTGTAGGAAACTTCAATTCCAATACAAAATTTATCAATTCCAATTCATCAAATTGAATAATATTAAGGAATGTGATTGTTGATGTTCAGCTTATCATTTCATTCAACAGTGTATTATACCTTTATCTGTGAACCATATCATTTTATCTTCAGGTAAATAAAAGCATCACTTGAAAAATATTTCAACGTTTGAAATTAATGCTTCATGATTGACAACGAGCCTCTTTACAACATATTCATATGTACATGTTTCAAGTTATGTTACAAAATTCTTAATTCACTAACAAATTATATTGTTGTAATCAGGTAAATCTACTTTTTAACCCTTTACTGGTCAAAGAATAATAACAACAATAATAATGTTAATTTCCCCCAAACAATTGCTAATTCCTAAATTCAGTAATATTTCAAAAGCTAAATGTAGTATATGCTCCACTTTTGTAAGTCACTCCTGTTACAGCATATATATGATGTTTTCTAAACAATAAATCTGAGCATAGAACCGACCACAGATCACTCCCACCCGTGTTCGAAGCTCGGCGTAGGCATATCTGAAGGGTGTTTCATCTTTGACTTCGCTTCATTACCTTTTTTAGGATCGCAATTAGAACATGGACTGAAGGCAATAAAAATTCAGTTATTTTCCACAGAAATACTTTCATATCATAGGCTTTTTATCAGTTAAAATTACATTTCCACTGGTCAATAATCTAGAGAAGTCTATATTTTATTGGAGCTTAATTGCATATTAGAACAAGCATAGTTTCATGTGGATTGCTTTGTATGGCACTGATAACCCAATCACCACCATCCCTCTCACATGACTCCACCTGTATAATAATGTTTGATTACTTGTATATCAATTCATGCCTCTGTGGCCTAGTGGATAAGAGTGTAGGACTTTCTTATTCATGGTCATGCTGTGCAGGAAGTCAGAGGTTCGAATCCCGGCTGTGGCAATATAGTAGGAGGAGTTTTTCACCCAACTAGGCAAGTGGCAAGGTTTTCTCTGCTGAATATGCCATATATTGTAAATTCTAAATTGATTTACAATTAGTCCCCTTGGTGAAGCAGTACATTATAGACCATATGTGTCTCCCTCATTTGGGGTAGCTATGCCACGTAAAATAACTGCCATGTCAGCCATTATTATATTATTATGTAGAGAAAATATTTCCCTATAGAAACTGCTATGTTTCCATCATTATTCCAGTCTCGAATGCCGTACTCAGTGCACAACACAATGATAATCTGAAGCAAGAAGATGCCTAAACTAAAATTATACTCCATTCAGGAGAAATTGGAGGTGATCACAAGCCAGTGTCCCACCATAATGTTCCAAATCCCCTATTTTATTTGTACCAATTTTGAATCATAGCATGGTCAGAGAATTTAACATACCTGGTAGGACTAAACATCCAATCATTTACCAATATAGTTGCTGCCTCTAATATATATATATACTGTATTCCTCCAGGTGGGTGTTGGTTTTAATGCAGAGTTTGTCAGGTTCAGGGCACAAGTTTGCCTTAAGAAAATCAAGAGCACTTTCAGATAAGCAAGAGCTGTATAGGTTTGATCCAAGAGGTAAGAGAGATCATCACATAATATTTTCTATTTGAGAGTTTTCAGGGAAAACATATTACTTTAGTGTGTGTGTGTGTTAGTAAAATACTTGCTTACAGCAGTGAGATAAACTAATACATAGTTTTCTTTTTCAGTCCGTTTATGGTGTTTATACAAAGAACTGAAAAGAATAAAAACACTGAGATAATATCCAAACTGGAAATGTGCGAACCTTTACTTGTTGGTTAAGCATGTTTTGTAGGTTAAAGTGCTAAATATAACATTGTTCAGTTTGCTATGGATGGGTTTTCACAATAAAATTTATTTGAATGGATGGAACATTGCGGATAGTGTAGTATATTGAATAAAAATATTACAACTGATTTATTTTATTTGTATTTTATTTTTGTTTATGGGCAGAATATGCAAACCGGTGTTGTCACTGGTCTTCATCATGATTATAAAGTTAATAAGAATTTTCAAAAGTTTATGAAGTATTTGAGAATTATTTAATTAGTTGTGACACTATACTAAAATAAATCACACATTAAAAAGATAATAATGAGTGTATAAACAAAGTTAAACCACATTGTAAATCATATTTGTTTAAATACTATACATAAACATAAAGTTATTTTTAACAAGAACATACAAACAATGTTCATTTGTAATATATATGCTGTATCTATAGTGAAATAAATTCTGAAAGATTATATATGAATCAGAATTTGGTTTAATCAGAAAGTGGGCTGGACTACCTCCAACGGTAATGCAACGAAGTCGAAGATGAAACACCCTTCAGATATGCCCATGCCGAAATTCAAACTCCGGTGGTAGTGATCTGTGGTCCAATGTGCTACCAGTTAGACCATGGAGGCGCCTTTTAATTGTGGATCTAACTGCTCATTTAATTTATATTTGAATTAGAACTAATTAATTGTAAGTGCTGTATATTAAATATCCTTCTATGTGCAAACATTTCCAATGCATTTGAAGTATTGTGTTTACAGTGAATATTTTAACCTGATTCTCACCTATATTTGCCAAATGTGTATTAATTGATCAGTGGAGAATATATTGATGGATTAATTCATGGAACCTTATATTCTTTCGAGATAAAGTTTTTGTTTTAATTCAGCCATTAGATTTTGTAGTTTTTAAAACATTATTTGGCCAAGACATGCCATTCTCAGACAATAAAAAAGAGCCTCCGTGCGGATAATTAATTTAGTCCAACATCAAACCAAGAGTACAAGTTTTATTTATAGTTAATGAGGACATATAACATACAACACCGTTATTAGAGGACAGGGTCACCATCCCGTGTTATTATTACAAGAATATTTTTATCGGCAACAATATTCCACCCCCCTCAAATAATGCCTTATTGCGTTTATTATCACGGTAATTGGCTCACTGCATTAATGATTGACCTAGGGTCAAATGCATCGCCTCAAAATGATGAATCCTTTTGTTAATAATGAAAGCATACAAATATTGTTATAAAATATTGTTAGCATCCTACAACCCACAAGTAGTTTTGATACAGAAGACGATTCATATTTGTGTGGCACAATATTTTTTTCATAATATTGATGAAGCTAGATCTAGACATTTTATTTTTCACGGGACAATATTTTTGTGCAAGTGAAGCGCGCCAGCTAACTCGAACCCTAACCTTTGACCTAGGCCTTCATCTGTTCTATTGAAGTCTGTGATATAAATTTATAATAATAATATACAAACTTTATATAGCGCCCTATATAGTATATATAATATAACCTGTAACTGTAAGAAGGTTACTCTAAGGCGCTTGACAACCAATAATTCTATTACAGCTTGCGGCTGAAATATGAAACACCCATAAATACCAAATTTCTAAAAGAAACAAAGAACTCCACAACAAACAGAATCTAGACAATTCGTGTCGATGTGTTTGTTCTGCTTGTCTATGGAATTTCGCCGCACACGGCTCTTGTCTTGTTGAAATTTGGGGTGGAGCCCCTGGCTGTCGCCTATTGGCCTAATGCAAAACAGATCACTGGGAAGTACAGGAATGAGAATTTTATCCTCGTTTTGTTTTTACTTGGCAACATATCTGATACCATTTTTAGATAGGCGTTAAGCTGGTTAGATATCGTTTATTTACACTTTGACAACTGGTTATAAATCAAATGTCGACCCTAGCTCTTGGAAATTTTAAATCTTTTCTAAAAACACGTACACCTATTTAAGGTTGCTTTCACAGAGAAATATTTTACGGCCACTTTTGCGCAGATGGTAGGCTAAATGGGCCGAGCAACCTCCAAAGGTAATGAAGCGAAGTGAAAGATGAAACAACCTTCAGATTTGCCCACGCCGAGATTCGAACACGGGAGGTAGTGATCTGTGGTCCAACACGCTACCGCTAGACCACGGAGGCGCCCCTTTGAACAAACGTGATTCGGCTAATTAGACTCGTCCAGCCTCTGTTAGTATGAGAACGTTCGGGTATTTCCGTGATGATAGGAAATATACACTTTGAAGGGGGGTGGGGGTTCATTCCTATGAACTGGCCTTGAATAAATGAATGCTTACTGGAAACAAGGGTATAAACTTCATACAAAAAATAGATGCAAGTTCCTCGTTAATATTAACAGGCTGCTGCATAGGTACATCCCTGGATTGGTTGAGACACGTGACAAATTTCTGACAATGTCTTCAACACGACTGAGAATTTATTCTACATTTATCCTGTCGACTTGCGTTAATGAATAATTCACAAACATTGCAAGCGTCTTATATGGACTAATCCTTTATTAGTCATCAAGGATATTAAATGTTATTATCATCTTCAAGAGGAATGCAATTAATGATCTGTTAGTTTCACTTTAACCGGTGTGTGTGTTTAAGTATATATATATATATATATATATATATATATGTGTGTGTGTGTGTGTGTGTGAAACACATCCATAGCACAAGTTTGGTATATATTGTTATTATTGACAGCTGTAAATATTTTAATTTCCATACTTTGTTATGTAACTGTTATAACCTCAATATATATAAATTTATTACACACATATTATAGGCTGTAAACCACCAATCATCATCATCATCATCATCATCATCATCATCACACACATATTATATTGAACGATTTGGGGGATTTTTTATATCAATATAAAACGAATATATTCACTTCTTAAAAAGTGAATTCTTTAAATACTAAAAAGATTAATTTCGTCAAATTAAGCTGCTGTTTGGTCACAGCTACCACAGAGAGGAGGCCGAAAGTGATCCACTTTCAATCGGGAAATGCATCAACCGTGTTCAGTCTAAAATTATTGTACATTCCTCATATATATACTTATGGCGACGGATAATCGGTCTTGGGCGGAATGGATCGAGGTGAAAAACCTGTTGGTCCTTGATTCTGATGGCTTGGTGACACTTTCCTAGGTGGAAGCGCTGGCGCTTCTGAAGGATCCCTTCTGCGGTCGGGAACGTCTGGTCTCACGATATCCGACCTAGATGAAGAGCAGGAAGACGACGAGCGGTCATCTGTATACGAGGTCTGCGACTTTAGAGAACCCGGTTTGCTCAGAACAGATGGCGCCTGATTGGCGTCGTTTGGATGACTCTGCTTCTTATGGATTCGTAGCTTGGCCAATCGATCGGTTACTTTGCCGATCTTCGATCTTATGTTCGGACTGGCCTTCTGCGGCTGGTTATCGGCGGCCGGTATTTCAGAATACACCTCACCGTCATCACCAACCGCCGAGTCACTGGCTGACATCACCCGCCGTACTAACGCCTCTACTTCGGGACCCAGTGGCGACACCTGAAGGCCGCATGTTGCAACCCCGGACGAGGCGTCCAGTCTGAGCTTCAGTTCAAGCAAGAAGTCACTTCTGGTGTCCACGATGTGGATCTCTTTCAGTTGTCTTACGTTATCGTCTTGTAGAAGTACACTGAACAGTATCTCTGCCATGAGGTTTGGCGGTGCTGGAGCTTTAGCTAATGGAAAATAAAAATAAGCATTCATGTAAATATATATATATATATATATATATGGGGGGTGCGTGCGAGCGTGTGTGTGTAGAGAGAGAGAGAGGGCGTAATTTCGGACATTTTAACGGTTTTACTTTATATTTGACGATTGTAATGGAACAAAAAGAAAAAGAAATGGCGCCCCCTTTTTAAGCAGATAACCGAACAATTTTACTTCGCACAATTGTGGGCTATGGTAGTTATAGATTACAATCCGCCTACTGACGACGGTTTCATTTCATTCACCTGACCAGACGGGAGGCAGGGCAACCGATGCCACCGATCCGACTTCGACGGCCCGGAAGAAAACGTTCTCCAGACACGTGTAGGTCAGCCGTCTGAGCGAGCTCAACCCTACCGAATGGGCGTAGTCCGAGAGGTTCCACTTCGGCGGCACGACGTGTAGGACCGTACGACACGGCAGCTCGCCGGCGCCCGTACAGACCACTCCGCCGACGGGTATCTTCGACGAGCCCAACTCCTTCTGGCCCTCGCTCCTCCAGCCGCTACCGGCGAATTTGGCTATCGCGCGCGATATGCCGCGCTGGTGCTTCAGGCGGTCGTCCGTCGGATTGACGATGGCATCCGTCGCCAGCGTGGCCACGTTCGCCAGGTAGACGAACACTCGGATCTGATGGGTGTCGTCATGAAGTAGATATCCGACCGGTTCAACCAACTCGACGCCGCTCACGACCCGCCTCTGACCCGCCGCCGCCGCGCCGACGGACGGCATCGCGGCGGCGACCGGTTGTTGCGCTCGTTGGTGCTGGAAAGTCGTCTGTTGTTGCCGAGCCGAGCCGGTTTGGCCGGCGGCGGGGTTCGCTGGCGGAATTCGCTGCTCTCGGTTGCCCAGCGCCGACCCGCCCAGAGCTCTGTCTATTCTGATGGAGCTTTCGCAATCGGCCGTAGTTACGCCGACGTTCGTCGTCGCCGCCTCTCGGTGTCCGTTCTCGAACATATGCACCAGGTAGTCGAGTACGCCCGGCTCCAGATCGACGAAGTGGACTTCTCGCACGGATCCTTGGACAGACTGCTGCCGTCTCTCGTTGTCCACGGCCGCCCTGTACATCTTTTCAGCCACGTGAACCGCCGGCACTTTACACGCACCTGCCAACGATCGCAGCAACCATTAATGATAGAAAATTGTGATTTGATTGTTTTCCTAAAACTACGAAGCAGGTAGATAGGCATGCACTCATATTTAGGTAAATCTGACTCTCCGGATTTCGGCGAAATGCGAATATTCCGCTGGAAAACATAATTCGCAGTTGAATATAAGAGGTGGCCCGGAAGGGAGACGTTTACGGTGCGAGAAAACCTAAAGAATTTGATGATGATGATGATTGATGTTTTACGGCCACTTTTGTGCACAAGGTAGGCTAAATGGGCCGAGCGCCTTCAAAGGTAATGAAGCGAAGTCAAAGATGAAACAATCTTCAGATATGCCCACGCCGAGATTCGAACACGGGTGGTAGTGATCTGTGGTCCAACACGCTACCGCTAGACCACGGAGGCGCCCCCGAAGAAGTAATGAAGAAGGCCAAACAAGACTGACTAGAACAATAACATACAGACACGTAAGTCGTCAGCTGATGTGTCCCAATAAAACTTTTCCGTCGTCCCTTTCATAGTCCACTGATATTAATCATATTACCCCAAAGAACCATTCTTCACTGTACACTAAGTACTCATTTAAATAGATATGCATTTTGACTATTTGACACGAACAACTCGACTCCTTTATCCCCCAAGCTGATCTGTGTACCTCAGATATTATCTAGATGTACTGAATGTGCTCTCTAAGCCGAAGTCACGTTACCGATCTAAGCGTGAAAGGTTTACGATTTCAGTTTTGACACTTTGAAAAAAATGAAGGTATTGTTAATCAGCTTACATCATATGTATCTGGCTCTGTTAATAATAATTTTAGTGTTTTCAACAATCCAGATATGATATTCCCTTGCTGTAATAATTATATTGATACCGAATCCCATCTATGGCATACCGAAAATGGTTTAAAGGGATCCCTAACGGCATGGGACAGATAAAACGACGACAAACATAAGACAGCGAGAAGAAAAACAGTGCCAAATATTTAAAACGTGATTACTGTTAAATAGGAACAAGTAACCAACATCTAAGACAAATCCAGGAATTCATTCACAGAAGATAAAGACATATTGGAACGTGGAATCATGTACCACTCTGATCTGCATAGCCATAAGGAAAAGAGAAAACCATCGGTGCCTACCTACCCACACCGTTCCATCTTTTGAAGCGAAGATAACAGGTACATTTATTCATTTCAAAATGGGAAGGACGGTATAGGGTGATGAAGGAGGGTGTATGTAGGTTGAGTTGGAGAACCAACTATCAGCGAACTCACAGTTACGTATAACGAGATGTAACTGGCAGAAGAAGGACGTACACTAGACACAGTCCTTTGTTATACGGTCATTATACGGTCAATGTACAACTGTGCAAGGACTATTTCATAACTAACCTCATCAGTCGCACCAGAAAACGCATTCTGAAGGTCTTAATGTATAGGGTGGGCGCTTCGATAGCACATTGATTAGAGCACTGAGCTGCAAACCTCCAGGTTCGGGGTTCGAATCCGGCTGATTGTGGGATGTTTTAGTAAAGAGTTTCCCCTCGGTCATATGTCCCGAGTGTGACCTGTGTCGAGGCTAAACGAACCAACCAAAAATCGTATTGAATAGAGCAAAGACACATTCGTAAAAACACTATGCATACCTACAGCACCGTGTATTCATAGATCACTTGAAGACATTCGACATATTATGAAAAACAGTTCCACGGGCAACCACGAGGCATGAAATATGAAACCGTTAACTGATTTTGTTTTATGGCCACTTTTGTGGATTTAGTGGGCTGAATGGACCAAACAATATCCGTTAGCGATGAGGCAACATCCGATGTGAAACACCCTTCCGATAAAAGCGAGTGGATATTTGAACCAAGGTAGTCCCTAACAAGCCATGTTATGAGGAAACAGACTACTAGAGCGATCCCAGCATTATCAAGTCATTAACTTCTCCTTAACAACATTGCCGAGACGTTCCGCACAACAACTGGGGTCGGGCAAGGATGCCAAGTTTCTGCAACTCTCTTCGTCATCTTCCTTAAAATAATAATGAGTTGTGCACTGGATGATCATGCTAGAATAGTTCGCTTTTGGAAACGGGACGGTCATCAATGTAAGTGGTATAAATTATGTGAATGAATGATGATTTAAGAGGAAGTGAAATGCATTCATTAAATAGGAAGGGTCTAAATTTGAAATAATATCTTGAACTGCAAAACTTCCCAAAATAAGAATCATCTGGAATGCCAAGGAAGAAGAGAGGAGCAGACGGAGGATCAGCTGTAAAGATAGCATTCATGACGGGACAGGCTTGATCACTGACACCTACCGGCCGGTGAATAGGTCGGTGTCATAGAGACAAATGCACAAGAGAAAATATCTAGGAATATGTTCCACAAACACAGGTTTAAGCCGGATTCAGAAGATGGTGATGATAATACTTGCCGGTGCCAATTGGTGGTATGGCGATGGATGTCACGTCGTTCTGTCGTGCCACTTGGAACACGTTATCGAAGGTTCTTTTCAGCTGCATCAGGCAGTATACTGTGTCGGAGGCTTGCTCCGTATTCGGCCACCTCGGTCCTACGGCGTGCAGGACGAGCCGACAAGGAAGCTTACCAGGTGGCGTCTGTACGACCTCGGATACTTCAAGAAACCTCCGATAGAGGATAATCTCCGTCAAGAAGTCCATCATGGCCGATCCAGCCTCATCGTAGATGTACTTGGCCAGTCCATCGGCGTGTTGGAGGTGACCGTTGTCGGGACTGACGATGGCGTCGACGTGTAGTTTGACGATATCGCAGACGTGTATGACGACGGTGGTGTACTGGCCAAGCTTGAACGTTCTCGGCTCAAATGACGATCCTGAATCGATACGGCGGTGATCCTTCACCGTGGCGCCCCCACCAACTGGCTGACGGCTTATCCCGGCACCGGTCGCTTTCAGCGTGTTATCGATGTCGTGAGTTGTCATTTGGGTAGAAGCTCCGTTCTGCGAATCGAAGTCTAAACGGTGTTTCACGATGAAGGCCAACTCGTCTGGAGACTTGCTGATGACGTGTATTTGCTCCAAGGTGGCGTCACCATGGCGTCTTCTCTGCGCCGCCTCAACCATAACGACTTTCCACAGCGTTTTGGCGACGCTGCTCGCTATCATATGATTTGAACCTCCTGAACTCGATAAGAGAGAGACTGACATTAACGTAAAAGTAGAAGATTATGGGTAAGTATACTGCCGAATGGCCAATTATGAAATTATCGAAATGGCGAACTCTAGGCGCCAATCAGGTGTCAAAACCTAGAAATACACGATATGTATATTTACTCGGTACTTGGCTGCAGATTCAACAAACGGAGTTAGTGAGTGAATGATAAAGTGAGTGACTGGGTGAGTGAGTGAGACTTAAATCGAGACAAAAACATCGTGTAGTGTCATCCCCTTCTTAGTTGCCTCTTACCACATGCAGCTGAACACAAGGGTTAAATTCTGAATCCCAACAGCACAAGTCACTAATATATATATATATATATATATATATGGCATGGTATGGCAAAATACGACAGGAAACAAGATGGGACAGTCAAAACGTTCATCACAATGGTGCTGCCACATGCTGATTAAAAGGTGAGTTAAGAATTTTAATTGTTTCTAGCGCCCATTAGCATCGCCAATAACCATTTTTTTTCGGTTTATTGAGGCCATTTATGTTTGTGTATCATGTATTTTCTCATAGTTGTCAAAAACTGTTCTTTGTATGCTGGGAAAATATGGGATGTTACATATATGATACAATGTATGACGTGTTTTATAAGTCTTAATGGGTAGTTCTAGTAGTTTTCTTGCCACAGCTTTAATTTCTTTTATGCTAATATGCTGCTCAGGTGGAATGCACAATGGTTTATTATATCGTTAAGGGTGAAATAAAATGGATTTTTAATGAAAAACCTTTATGCAAATAAACATAACATTTTTTCAGTGCATTCGATTATGTTAACAGTTCCGCTGTGTGTGTGTGTCTGTGTGTGTGTGTGTGTGTGTGAGTGAGTGCGCGTTTGCACGCGCGTTGGCGTACATTTGTTTTACCCTGATTATTGTTCAGTTGCTAACTTTTCGAATATGTTTCACGGAGAAAGCTAGGGAGGTTTGGGGATTCGGAGCCAATCGTGGCAGCTATTAAACAAGTCCGAAGAGGCAGCTCTTTGAGGCGAGCAGCTAAGTAGTCTGGCGTGTCAAAGTCAACACTGGGACGTCCTTATAACGGTACCAGCCATGTACTCCATAAACAGTCTGTGCTTGAGAAATATCGGAAACTTTGAACTGTGAGAACAAGTGTTACCCCCCGACAGTCCAGGACACAAAAAGCGTTGTATTCTCAAACAGGAAGTCTAGCCCCGAGATCGCCATATAGGAACCGCAGACGTCCTCAATTCCGAGTTCCAAACGATTTAGCAAACCAATCGTGACTGCATTTTGTCCAGCTCTTGGAGAAGCTATACAATACGACATTTTACATTTTCGACATTAATTCAAGAGTCTACAATGCAGATGAGATAGGATTATTGGTTTGAAGGGTAAGAGGAGAGACGGGAATCATTGTATTGGCATTTAGTTCTGGGGGCTGCTTCATTCCCCCATCATCATTTATAACTGTGCACTGTTAGATGTGTAGTAAATCGCTTCATGAAGCAGGTCCATGAATCTATGGCAAAGTCTTTTTCATTTTGCACGTGAAGACTCTAACGGACTATTAAATATATAGGCTATTAAATATAATTAAAGCTTCTGGGAACGTAAAAAAGTGATGAAATTAAGTTCCCAGTCATGCAGATGATTTAGTAACCTCTGAAATTAAATCCTATCTTGCCCCATACGGTGGGCAATATGGAACATTTACTGTTTGGAACGGTGGTAGGGGTAAATATTCATGAATTCTTTTCCATGCTAACAAAATTATTTCATGTGCATTATAGAATATATCTAGGTGAGCAGTTTGTTGTATTGAACTCAAGTTCTTCTCACTCTCTCTCTCTCTATATATATATATATATATATATATATATATATATATATATATATATATATTCATAGTTACACCATTCTAATTCCTCTCAGTTGAACCTACTAACCTGAGATAAAGCTGGGTAGCACAATATTCCTTGCGCCAATGTTGTTGGCGTATTGCAATACATTTTCAAATGTCTTCTGGAGGTCATATATGTATTCCTGTAGCTGCTTGCTGTGGTACTCCGTGGGCTGCGGTGGCACTACGGCGTGCAGCACATGCCTGCAGTACAGACTCCCTCCCAGGGTTTCCACTACTTCGGTCTCGTTCACCGGGCCTCCTTCGATGATGATGGTCGTCAAGTCTTTCACCAGCTGTGGGCCGGCTGCCTCCAGGATGGACTTCGATACGGAACTTTCCGCTTCCAGTAGACTGTTCGTCGGGTTTACTATGGCATCGACCTTTAGCTTGGTCACATCGTGCACGTAGATCACGATCTTCAAGCATCCGTCGATCTCGAATCCGGTCGGAAGGGCAACTGTATTTGGCTGCCGAGCAGACCACTGCGATGTTTTATTGGGTTTGATCACAGGCACTGGTTTGGAGGCGCCGGGCTCGTCAATGCTATCGTAGATAACCGGATCACTGGAAGCGGCAGCCACCTGGTCCCGATCAGCTTCTACAGAAGTGTACTCAGGTTCCAATCGCTCCGTTTTCATGTCGCCCAGTGGCCGTTGAGGCGCCTTAAAGTTCACCTCCTCGTAAAACGTATCTTCAGCAGAAAACGACAGCTCCGTTTCTCTCTTATCAGAAGGCGCCTCGAATGCTATTTCATAAGGTTCTTCCATGTATGCGTATTTCGATTCCTCATCTTCCATTCCCATATCAAAACCTATTGGTAAGTTAACATTCACATTTATATCGTCGTACCTTAATCCGGTGGAGTGAATTAATTTTGCATTGGAAGAAGGTAAGCTGAATTCAGCCGGTATCTTAATGACATTTTCCATACTGATTTAAGTAAATAGGTGTATTTCGAACTATGCACATATTTCAAACAATAGACAATTAACAAGTTCACGTCCGTCTGTAATCCGAACATTTGTTAATATACTGTACGTCAATAATCATAATATATAGTTACTGAGATCAGTGTTAACCTAATATCCCACCCCTCAGAACATTTAATTGCGATTTTACCTGGTTCTCGAAAATTGCTCATTGCAGACATCCTCTCAGGAGGGTTCTCTTTGTTATACAATCTACCACCGATCTCTGCTACTTGATCATAAGCAGCTTTGCTAACTTGCTCTGGCATTGCATTGAAATCGTTCGCATTAGTATACACGGCTTGCTTTCTTTCTGCATTTAGATCACCACTCATTGCCGGGCTGCCACCGGTAGTGTTTACGTTGTCGTAGAATACTTTATCTGGTGTTGATGCTTCTGATTGTCTGTCGTTAGAAGATATCCCGCTACGATCTGGCATTTGAACGGGGTTCTCCGTATTGGTGTACGTTGGTTCTCCCGGATCAAGTTCAAGGTCGTCCATTATTGGCGTGGTTCTATTAATTTGTACATTATCATAAATCATCCCGACAGTAGTTGGAATCTCTAATCCTTGACCGTAACCTGTGCCGACCTGCCTTGGCATTAGAATGGGGTCAGTATTCGCATCACTCGGTACCTCAATGGCATCGCTTATCCCTGGATTCGACGCGTTCGCGACGACATCCGTCATCCTGTTCCCATAGGGATCTCTCCCGCTCCACGTCCGGTCAGACCGGTTGCCAGCGCCACGCGCGTCGTTCCATTCACCGTACCGCGACGCCACGGGGAGGCGGCACTTCTCCGAGCCATCGTTCAGTTCCGTTATCGTCACGTTTCCCCTTCCGCCGATTGCCTGCTCAAACATCCGGACGATACACGACAGGACGTCGGTTTCCGTGTCTACGATCTGGATCTCTCCGACACATCTCCGTGACGGGCTCGTGGCCAAGTTCAACAACGAGCGGCATATGGCGGACGCCGTTAACTGTCCGGACATCGTCTGACCTGGGTTGAGGCGAAATACATCGATTAGCGGAGTAGCCGGCAATCGATTTACTTATTAAAATTATGACGAACGAAATATCGAGCACATGATGCAAGAACTTATATGTTGCGAAAATAGGTTTAAATGGCTGGCTAATAAAGCTAATTAGGTTTGTACTATACCTCTGCGGGGGTCTGACTGCCCCGCGCGGGCCGCAGTGATGGGGTGACCCGAATAATGACAAATCTGGCGGGCGCGGCGTTTGCAGGCCTAATGCATATTTTTGGGTGCGGCTGATGCCCCTCGCTTAATTTTTGGTGCATGCTGGATGGAAATTTTCAGACCCGCATTCTCAACAATAGCAGGCAAAATACTTA
>JAODUP010000427.1:0-17500 GCA_025642065.1 Paralvinella palmiformis | reverse complement strand
CATCCATATAGTTGAATTGACTTCAGTTGCGTAACATTGGGTGCCGGTCACATTTGGGACTTATGGTCGACTCTCTACTGAAACATCCCACAAACAGAGTCGTGAGTCCGATTCGAAACCACAGCATGAAGGTTTGCAGCGCCGTGCTCTAATTACGGTGCCATCGGAGCGTCCTTTAATTAGGCACGGAAGAGAATCCCATGATGCGACCGGGATATTTTGCATTATCTGCAAAGAAATCTATCATAAGCAGTCGGCTCATCATTTTATGAGTAAGGAGTATATCTGCAAAGTTAGGAAGAAGACCTGGTACTGGCTGTGGATTAACGGATGTACGAACTGCTAGAAGGTCAGTATTATAACGCATCTAGCATCTCAGGGTCACAATTCCTGGATCGTGAGAAAGTGCAATAACTGAATATGTGACACTTCAAACAATATTGGTTCTAAGACACCGATTCGAATTAATCAGCAAATGAATCCCATTTTAATAAATAAATTGGAGTCTGTGCAATATGTACAGGGTATGCCGACATTTGTGAACTTGACAAACGAAGGAGCTCAATACTTCAACGACTAAGTTTAAATGGTCTAGTGATTTTCCAGGGTCAAACGCGCCTTGAGCATTCGTTTGGAGTAACCGGAAGTGCCCTCTCCTGGATCAAATCTTATCTCACTGACATATCTCAGTGTGCTGCCATAGGAATGACGACATCAGAAGGTAAGTGCCTGAATTTTGGGGTGCCACAAGGATCGGTACTAGGACCACGTAAGTCCTGTTTGTATTCAAAACCAATTGGTGCGATATGTAACCGACATAATTTGCTCTACCACTATTATGCAGATGATATCCAGGTTTATATGGCGATCATGCCCAAAACAACTTGGTCCGACGTTGCAAAGAAATTGGAAGCTTGTTTGGCTGATATCAGTACTTGGATGAGTGCAAACATACTTAAGTTAAACAAGGAAAAGACAGAGCTCATTATCTTCAATCCAAAACATCAGGTTAGGATAAATGAGGAATTACGGCTTCATGTAGGTAATAATACTGTAGCATCGTCGGTGAAGAACTTAGGAGTATATTTTGATATATCCCTGATCATGGAAAGGCAAGTAAATGCAATATGCAAAGCCTGTTATTGCCAAATTCGTAGTATTGGTTATATCAGGGGCTACATCACATTGGATGCTTGAAAAACACTGGCACACGCCCTGATAACATATCGGCTAGATTACGGCAACCCTCTCTTGCATGGTCTTCAAAGCACACTGATGACACGGCTACAGAATGTACATAATTCTTCTGCCAGGTTAGTCACTCGCACTCATAAAAGAGAACATATAACATCAGTCTTTAACTCCCTGCATTGGCTTCCGGTTATATATAGGTCGCAGTACAAAATTTTGATGTACACTTTTAAGGCACTTCAAGGGATTGCCCCTTAGTACTTAGAGGAACTTGTCGTTCCCTATCAGCCGACAAGGTCTCTACGGTCTGAGTCTGGAGCATTCTTAGCAGTACCAACAACACGTGGAGTGACCTACGGTAATAGATGTTTCAGAAAGGCTGCTGCAGCCTTATGGAATAATCTTCCAGTAACCACCAGAAAGTGCAAGACCCTTGATACCTTCAAAAAGAAGATACAAACTAATCTTTTTGTTTCAGCTTTTCCTAGCTGAATATATTATGTATTTGGCTGAAAAGAATTATGTATTTTTAAAGATGTAAATCTGTTACATCCATAGAATTATTTATTGTCAAGCGCCTTAGAGTAACATTCTTACAGGTTATATAGGGCGCTATATAAATTTTGTATATTATTATTATTATTAAATTACTGAAGTACTAAGCTATTATTTTTGTCTTTATTATTTTTTCTGGTTAAAGTTATTTTTTAATAACAGAAAGGAACTTAAAACATTCACGACATGAGATTATTCCTTTCACTCTCCGGGGCGAATTAATTATTTGATTTTGCCCTTCATTTAAAAACTGTTGGCTGATTCTGCCTCATGGCTAAATTGATAGCCTAACGAAAGCCATATTACATACATAAATAATTCCAGGCCTTTTTAATTCAACCTTTCCAAAATTTAAAACCTTTTTTAAAACGGAATTAAATCTTTTAAAAGGAAAAATACTCTGTTTGAAACGAAATTTGCCTTATTTTGAAATAGAGTCTTGAAACAGTACTGAGGCGGGCTTTGTCTTCTTGTAAAATAGAAGAATCATTGTTCCTGAATGAAGAGGAACTCAATGGCCCTTATTACTGTCTAGTAGGCCAAATTAACCCCTGCCCAGATTAGACCCTGCCCAGATAAACTGTCCTAGGCCAAACTATACCCGGGGGTGTAAAATAGCCTAGACCAGACTATGCCCCTCCAAGCCAGAATATGCCCATCCAATGTTGTAGTCAATCTGAAACGATGTCTCGTTAATTAATGTGTATCAGCGAAGTCGTGAACTGTGACTTAATTTAAACAGTAATAGTCCGATCCAGGCGAAATGCGTTGCATCGGTTACCAACTGCGATCTTGGGTCAGAAACAGCTGTAGCACCCACTGTGTAACTTTTCACTAACGGTAAATACTAGAAATGTTTCAGCCAATTATTTCATATTACACGGAGACTGAGACAAGTATTTCAGCTGAACGATTGTGTCTTTCCAAAGTATTTAACACCATATTTATCAGGATATAACCCAGTGGTTGAGCGACCCGATCTTTCCCGATGAATGACACAGCTAAGCTTTAGTTATTCGTGCTGACTCGTAGGATAGTTTTAGCATGGGTTTCAATGGATTAAATAAATGATTTTAAAATTAAACTTTTAGCCGAATGTAAATTGACTTTACTGAAGATTGTTTAAATATTTAATTAAGAGTTTTGGAAATATTATTTTTATTTGGACCAATCATATACATATTACCATCCTTGATATTCACATGTAGTAAACATTGCACGAATGGCTGATTCAGAAAATTTAACAGTTCACTTTCAATACAAGATATCATGCATCAATACCAATGTCAGAGTAATAGGAATCACTCATTGAATTATAATCTATTGGATGAAGTCTATGCCATTCCTATTTAATACAAAATTATGACCTGGAGATCACATACCCTAAATGGACTATAAATAAAATCTAAATATAGCTGGTAAATAGCTTATATACAGCTTTTCAGTAAGACATTTATCGACCACTACACGCGTAAATCGACATGCAAAACAGTGATTCTTAGACTTCTAACCCGAGACCGTAGAGTGAAATTCAGCCGCATGATGGCGCCAGGGGTAATTGAATCGGCATATTGGTTGAATTTTCAATTTGTTATCAAGACAGGACAAATATTTTCTCTTTTAGACTATAGTCTAATATTTTTACTAATTACTAAATTTCTGGTTGAAGTAATAATGTGTTTAGAGTTTTAAGATTTAAGTCAAATAGCTTTCTCACTTAACTTACCTGAGTTAGGTTAAATAAATTACTTCCGATAAATCTACGATAAACTTAAACCCCAGCATTAACCTTAAACATACTTATATAGGCCCAAGATCTGTTATTATTACAACAGATAAAATAGAAAATATCCCCCATATAATCAAAATTAAAGACCCTATTTTCGGCGAAGAGAGAGAGATGGGGGCACCGGTTACGGTTCCTCACATACCACCCTTATGCCTGCATTGCAAAGGGACGGGACACGTGCGAGCAGAATGCGGTACGCCGTATTGTACAGCTTGCCGCCAATATGGCCACAGGGAACCAGAATGTAAAAAAGAGGCACGTATGCCAGTGCTACTGGCACGGTAGCGCCATCTACGGCAGAAACGGCCCGACATGGACGAAGAAGTAATATCCACCATTGATAAAGACTCCGATAAGGAAGAGCACATGGAAATCGACCAAATAAAAACTAACCAGAGTGAGTCCCCAGACATTCGAGAACCTTCGGTCGATAAACCAACCGAACAGATCGAGGGCACACCTGGAGAGACTGTGAAAACAGTTTCTTCGGGTGACGAAAACAATGGCGAAGACCATCCCATCGCCAAAAAAACACCAAACGAACGCACCCACACAGACAATAACACTACAAAACGTGGGCTGACGAAACCACGGACCAGGAAATATTAAAATGGATAATGCCTTCCGACCGTCGACGACGAAGGCAAGAGAAGAGACCTCGAGAAAGGGCCTCTTCCCCATCCTTAAATCGAAAAGGTAGCCAATCCCCCTCACATCGTTTAAAGAAAAAATAAACTTAATTTCCTTTTGCTGTTCTCTATTGATAAAGAAACGCACATTTATAAACTAGTTAACTTAAATAATTACCAAAATGATTAAAATTGGAACTATCAACATTAATGGACTTTTGGACACCACCAAACAAAAAGCACTATTCCAATATTGCCGAGACCATAAGCTCATGATTACTTTCATACAAGAAACGCATATCTCTACTAAAGAGCAAATGCGTCATCTCAACAGTAATTATGGAGGGAAAAGTTTTGGTCTTTCGGCACATCCTTTAGTAGAGGGGTGGGCATTATCTTCGATCCCCGACTCCAATTCCAGCTTCTAAATTTTAAACACGATTATAAAGGACGACTACTAGTCGTTAATATTCAAATAGAAACAGTTAAATACTCTTTAGTTAACGTCTACTGTCCTAATCACCCTTCAGAACGTAAGACCTTCCTTTTAAAACTAAAACATTTCTCGTATCCGTCTACAAATGTCATTCTAGGAGGAGATTTTAATTTCGTCGAAAATTTAAGAAAAGATAAATAGGTGGAAACCTCAATAAAGGAGACCTTGGTTTAAAGGAAATAAATATATTAAAGGCAGACTTCTCCATAGAAGACGTCTTTCGAAATAAATTCCCGTCTAAAGTAGAAACAACATGGGGCAACGGATATGTTTTCTGTCGCTTAGACAGATTATATGTCCCGACGCCTTATCCCAAACATGTAATTAACATAGAACATAACGCTTTAATATTCTCCGATCACAAAATAGCTACTTTAACAATAAAACTTCCAAATAACCCTGAATTCGGCCCTTCTTACTGGAAATGTAATATTAAAATACTAGAAAACAAAGAAGTCAAAGAAGATTTAGAAACCCTCTTTAGACGGGAAAAATCGAAAGAGGTCAGTCTATCCTGGTGGGATGAACTGAAACAAAAAGCTAAGAACATAATTATTTCAAATTCCAAAAGAATTTCGAGGGAAGGAAAAAAAGAGAATCCTTCCTAGAACGACAGTTAGCCGAATACGAAAAATGTCAGTATAACCTACCGGGGGCCTTCAAAGAAGAAATCTTCGACCTGAAAAGGGAATTGAAATCACTAATAGAAACAAAACTCGAAGGTATCACGATTAGATCTCGTGCAGAAATTATAAAAGGGTTAGACCAACCCAGCAGCTTCTTTCTCCGTAGAGAACAGCAAAACCGAAAAGACAAGTTAATAAAAAAATTAATAGTAGACAATACCGACATTAATACTAAAGATGGAATATTAACAGCATGCTATAATTATTATAAACGCTTACTAACAGGCAGAACCAATAGATACAGATCTAATTGACTATTTCACTCAAAACTTAGTAAATTTAGAAACCCCAAACCGAAACCTCTGCGAAGGCCATATCACTAAAGACGAAGTGTGGGATGCAGTGCATTCACTAAAAACAATAAAAGTCCCGGCTCAGACGGACTCCCGAAATAATATTATATTAATTATTTACCATATATCATAGACGAATTCGTGCAAGTTATTAACATGTGCTATGCACAAAATGTACTAACAAAATCTTAACGAGTTGGCATAATAACATTACTAAAGAAAACCAACCAAGAACCAGAACTATTAAAAAACTGGCGTCCAATTACCCTACTAAACTTCAATTATAAAATAATATCTAAAGTTCTAACCAAACGCCTGAATAAAGTAATATCCACTCTAATCAACATAGACCAGACATGCGCCATTCCAGGCAGATCCATTCAAGATAACATCCACCTAATACGAAACATAATAGACTACTGCAATAAAAAACAATTAGGTTGCATATTACTTAATTTAGATCAAAGTAAAGCCTTCGACCGTGTATCACACGACTACTTATTCAAAATTCTAAAAGCTTATGGGTTTGGACCTAACTTCATAAAATGGGTGAAAGTACTCTACACCTCTAACCAATCCTGAGTACAAGTGAATGGCTACCTCAACGACCATTTTTTCACTACTCGAGGAGTGAGGCAGGGGTGTAGTCTTTCCCCATTACTATACGTCCTTTGCATAGAGGCTTTTGCCTGTAAAATACGCGCAGACCCTCACATTAAAGGGTTGCTCTTGCCCACAACATCACACGAAGCCCGTATTATACAATACGCGGACGATTCCACACTAGTACTAACCGACTTTGATTCGGCGAAAAAGGCTTTCCTTCTGAGTGAACTGTATGGAATGGCGAGCGAAGCCTGCATAAATAAAGAAAAATCCCATGGACTTTGGCTAGGACCCTGGAAGGGACAAACTTATAAGCCTGTCCCAATTCAGTGGTCCTCGGAAAAACAAAAATTTTATGGTATATATTTTGGGACAGACAAATGTTCGAAGAAAATTATAACACAGTATCAGTTAAATTCTGTAAATCAATAGACATTCTAAAAACCAGGAAACTTAGCTTAATCGCTAAACCCTTAATATCTGAAATATATGCCTGCTCCAAGGTCCGGTATATTTTAAGCTCCCTACCTTATTCCGAAACACTAATAACAAAACTCACACGATACATTTACACTTTCATCTGGAATAGCCCAACCGAAAAAGTAAAAAGATCTATTATGGACGGGACTACCCCTACGCAATTATAAACCATCACTATGGAAAAATTCCACACCGCACGACTTAGAACCAGTACCTTTTTATAGAGACAGTCTCAAAGCCTTTAAATTATATTTTGACAAACCCCATCTATTCCGAATGCAAAACCCGACCTTAAAAATTATCTACTGGAAGTTAATAGAAAAAGACGCCTCAATGCCCGAAGCCTTTCGTAGGTAAAAAGATATAGACGTTCAAGCTTCCTTACGCAACATTCACAAAAGGTTTAACCAACCTAACACTAGAAGCCTAAGATGGCAAATAGTACACAATATTCTACCCACCATTCAAAGACTACACAGATTCTCTATCAATCCTTCACCAACCTGTGTCCATTCTCCCTGTGAGGAATCCCTAGAGCATCTCTTCGTCCTATGTCATACAGCGAAATTCGTCTGGAACGAATTATTCAAAATTATCGATCTTTTCAACTCTGACACTCCTCGCATCAAACCAGGCCACAAACTAATATTTTACAACATAATCCCACCACCCACTGCCAAACGAACCACACAAATCACATTAATATTAGTTAACATGGGAAAAGAAATCATTTGGGAAATAAGAAACTCTAAGAAATTTGAAGATACAAATCTAAGCAACCACGAAACAGTGTATCTAATTATTAGTCGTGTTAAGGAAAGAATAACATTAGACAAAAGCTTATTATCAGTACAATCCTTTGAAAAGATATGGCTAAAACAACCATCAGGATTAATTTTAAAAGGTGACGGGAAAATTCAGTTTCATATTATACTAACATAAACTGTACTTAAGACAATAACACGCACTTTGTTCAGAACGTCGAGTTGACATAAGGCTAGCCTTCCATCGCACTGCTGAGGAGATGTCACTCCACCACCATTTTCAGCCACTAATCCAAATTCATACGCCAGATATAGATAGTCTGCACACACAAAATTATAATGCACACATCACAATAAATGTCCGTATTCGTAGGTTCAAAACTCGAAGCGCAGCCGCTTCAACGTTGCTTTTCCCCTTACCGGAAGTCATAGCTGTTTGGTCATGGCGTCCAAATCAAACACCAGAAATTGCTCGGTCTAGTTTTCTTTTAGGTCAATGGTTATAGTAGTGAGTTTCGGGGATACATGAAAGCTGATAAAATGCAAGCGTTACTTACATGATGGTGCAAGCGAATACTTGATGTACTATTTATTCCCCTAACTGTGCAGTGTATGGGGAACTGGGTCAATACCCATTGATTATATTCCGAAAGATACAAATGTTAAAATATTGGTAAAACATTTTCAGTGCTAATCAAGATAGATACCGATATATTGTATATAACTATTTGAAAGCACATACTAATGATCGGTTGGTTGTGTATAAAAACTGGGCCGAAGAAATAAGGCAGGATTTTAATGGAGATAGGCAAGGAAGCTTTGTGGCATATTGATATGTTGGATAAAGACCCGCCACGGTTTATTTACTACGCCAGATGTACTCTGGTCGATATATATATATATATATATATATATATATATATATATATATATACTAGAATGGCGTAGAAAACTGTAAAATACAAATAAATTACAGTCGTATGTAATGTAGAAAACCGTTTTTGATAAATATTAAGTTACCCAAGGCACGTAGATCTTTAACAAGTCTACGCCTGTCATCACATAACCTAGCTGTAGAAACTGGTCGGTATTCACTGAGGTTTGTTAGACATCGCCGTGTGTATACAGTGCTACTAGATGGATATAGAAGATGAGTTTCATTTCTTGTTAAAATGTCCAAGATATCAAAATCTATGAGTTAAATTTATTCCAAGGTATTATACGACACATGTTAGTCTGGCAAAATACATGGAATTAATGGAGTTGCTAAAGGTCGACGTAGAACTGCGTAAACAGGTGTCTACTTATATCACAAGTGCTTTATTGTGTAGAATGCAACAAGTATATTTGACTTTTATTGTGTATGAACATGGATTGTGATGGTTCCTCAGGCGGTAGTAATGAGTCTGTTATTGTTTTGAACTTCATAGTTCGATGCATGCCATTAGTGGGTGTGGGCGTGGCTTGTCTTCTCGTGCTGTGTGAACGAAGCGATTAAGCGAGGCGTGAGAGGACGACTGTGCACTGATTGCATGAATGACTTGAATTTACGCCAGCAAGGCACGACATCAGGATAATGCTATTGATTTAGTCATCGGTATATACACATCATGATGTTGTAATGTTGTACCATAATTAAGGGCGTATTGTCTAATAAATATATACAACAACAACAAAGTATTTGTGGTCAGTAACACACATTCACCATATTCACGGAGATTGTGTTGTACATATAAACACGAAACCTATTTAAGCTACCAAACTAATCTGACCAGTTACGAAACGAATACTTGTTTTGTTTTCAAATATATAAAATGCATTACGTTTCACCTGAGGGTATCGAGTAATTCTTTATTATCAGCAAGTTAAAACAATGTTATTGTTATACCGATATATGGATATAGTGATTTCTGTATCTTTTGTCATTTGTTTAGTGTTTCGTCTATGCTGCTGTTGATTATTAGCGGAGCTGTCGAAATGAAATCCTATTCCCCATCAAGTACCTAATAGCCGTTTCTTGACATACAAAGATGAAAAGTCGAACTAGACCATTTTAGAGCTGAGTTAGTGAGAGCTTACGATGTTATTACCATAAGCAAAACGTGGTTGAGTCCGGACGATAATTTGGATAAATATGAGGATCCACTGCAGAAACTCGATCGATATTATGACCATGGCAGGCACGACATATTTGATCGCCAAGGAGAGCCACTACTGACATAGGTATTCGACAAGTGCGTGCGCAAAAGGAGACCAGATCTGGAAGTCCAATCGTAAAATAATAGTTATGTTTCTTGCAGCTTATCGTACTAATGAACAGGTTAACTTTTGGGATTCACTACAGCTCTAGTTGCTGGTTATAACTATACAATAATCACTGGGGATCTCAATGCTGACCCATCTACCCACATGGCAAATTGTTGTTGAGTTTTGTGGATGATAATGGACTCACAAAACACATAAATAAAGCCAATTCGTATATTAGCATATTTAGGGCCCTTCCACCACTTCTATTCATCTCTATCTGTAATGTGTTATTCATGGGGTATATCAGAGCAGAATTCCATAGAGAATTTATGTTTGCAATTAGTGGTGGGTTGGACCCCTTAATTGGATAACTTGACTGGACTATTAGACCATTGGATAAATAATACTACGACGATTAAGAAAGGCCAAAGCTCGTGTTTACCCACTTGCTAAATATGATAATACAGCCGAAGTATGGAAACATTTCGAAACCACCGAAGATTCTATTGTTCTGAAATCAAGATACTTAAAACGGAAACACAAATAATTACAGGGTGGATTCACTTGCGTCCGAAGCATGCTAATGGTGGCCACTTTCAAAAAGATTGTCGAACAATAAGTCTACAAGTACAAGCATACCGGCTCTGCAAATAGAAGGGCACATTATTTCGGGTGATGACAAAAAGCAAAAGCTTTCAATAATTACCATAGAGTGTATTATACTAGATGACAGATTTATGAATCTCTCGAACAATTAAGACATGTTAATTCAAGATAATTTTGAATATTTAGAAGCTAGAGTCGGTGACGAACATAAGTACTTGTCACAGATAAATACAAAAAAGGCATCGGGACCAGATGGAGTGAATCCCTCGCTTCTGAAAGAAGGAACAAATCAACTAGCAACTGTCTTATGTATATTATTCAATCTGACTCTTAGTATCGGTGAATTTTCGCGAACATGGAAACTAGCAAATATTATTTCTCTTTACAAGAAAAATAATAGAACATCAGTATCAAACAAAGATTGGTTTTCAACACATTATTTGACTCTTTTAGGAAAAGGTTTATCATCTCAATTTAGCAATTAGGCTTTATACCTGGTCACTCAAAACTGTAACCCATTTGGTTGAAATGTATAATCAATTTGATCTAGATGTGTCGGAAGTAAAATAGATAAGAAATAGTGGTCTGTGACGTAAGTAGAGCTTTTAACCGCGTGTGGCACCGCGGTTTGTTGTTTAAACTGCAAAAATGTGGCATTATTGGATCTTTGCTAGCCTGGCTTACTAACTACTTATCTGAGCTCAGAGGTCCGTCCTTGGTCCTCTACTTTTTCTTGATTTTATAAATGACATAACGCATACCTCCTCATTTATTGAGGTTGATGATCGATTAAGGACAGTACATTTAAAATATTTGAATAAGATCTGGATGCTATCAGTGCCTGGCAAAAAGGATAGTTAGAAAAACTGAGTCCCACTTAATATCTATTAAATCAACCTTAGCCGAACATCCACCCATTCATATGGATGGCAATGCATTAAAGGAAGTAACACACCAAAACCACGTAGATATTATATTGAACAAGGGTATCTCATGGCATAACCATATATGTTTAATCGAGAAAAAGGCAAGGTCTGTTTTGAATAAACTCTTTTAGTTTAAATATACACTGGATCTCAGATTTCTCGAAGGAGTGTACATTTCAAATCTAAGACTCATCCTGGAAAATGGCAATGTGATTTGGGCAGTAGGAAATCAGACGGATTTGGAAAGTCTGGGTATGATTCAGAAAGATGCTGCTATAGTCGTGCCAGGGACAACAGCTCGATGTATCACTGAACTACTAAGTAATGATGTCCCATAGCCATCATTACAATCTAGGAGGCAAAAGTACACCTATTTTACAAGAGCGTGAATGGCCTGTTGCCGCCATATTTGATCATCCTGTTACCCATACAGGTGGCCTATCGTGTATGATATACTCTACGGGTGTCATTAAATTTTACCGTCCAGATATGCAAAACAATAACGTAGCCCATGATGGCAATGATGGTTTTAAAACTACATTCAAACAGTGTCATCCATTATACATTTCTCTGTTGAAGTTTTAATCCATCGTTTGTTCTTGTTAAGAAATAGCTGAATCTGCCAGTCTGGTCCGTTTTGCCAACTTTCTTACCCATCTCAGAAGAGGAGTCTTTCTCGCAGAACTGGATATCCCGGAATTAACCGATACACCTGTTTGACTAAAAATATTGCCCCCGTATATGACATCATCTTTGTGTAGACTAATTGACGAACAGATGGATTACCTGACGAATTGCAATGGTTAGAGTACTACGCTGGAAACCACCAGGTTCGAGTTTGTATCGACTCAATGTAATGGCGTTTTTATATTGTTTCCGTAGAGACATCCGGGCCATATGTCGCAAGTGTACCCATTGTGAAGATTATCTGAAGAAATCACTCAACAAACTCAATCATCCATTCCACAACATAAGTCACTTTAGTAACAGCGTGAACGTTATGACTTGGAAGAATCCAAACACGCAAACATTTAAGGGCGACCATCCGTCCGATTGAGTAGTAAATAGCATTACATACGTAACGATTTATGTACCGAAGTTAGTGGAGATAATGCTGTTCGAACTAGCCGCTTCACTTGTTTGACACACATAAGTACGCGTAAGCCAGCGTCTATCAACATATGTTGGTAATAGATACGGCACTCATCGACACGGGTCGATGAACGAAAATGTTGTCAAATTCTGACCCGCGCTGGTCTTGCATAACTGCGTCTATAGTATCTTGACAATTGTCCATGGCTGTTGATCTGTAACCGTGTGCTCATAGACAATATAATTATCTCACAAATTAAAGTCGTGTAGTTTAGAACCGCCACAAAGCAGTAGCAACAACAAAAATAACAACAACAAAAAACAACAATAACAATGGAAGCCCGAAAAAGATACCATATTAACTGAATGCCGGGCACAGTGGCTTTTGGGACAGGGCGGGCTTTACGTTTTAAGCCGACTCGCACAACCTGAAAGGAAGAAATGAAAATATCGCCGTTTGAAAGAAAGCGTGAATCGACGTACCAAAATCTAACTGGGATAAGGTAGGCATCAACGGGATACGAGTTCTTAGTGTTATATAGAAAATAACAACACATTTGTTACTCATAGAGGTATGAGACAGGTACACAGCATGGACGGGGGTGGGTGGTGGCAATATCGAGCATTATATAATATGTACGAGCCTGCAGTGCTAAGACTGCTGCTGCTGTTAATACAAAATCTCCTACTATCGATGCTAATACTAATTACACAGAAATAGTAGTATTAACAGTAGAAGTATGTATTTTGTAACTGCTCTGCGAAAGCGTTGTTTCGATTTGTTTAACCTAATTCGAAAAACATCACCGATTCCTTTATCTGCGTATTACATGTATGGGCTGTGCATCGATTTGTTTTTATCGTTCTAGGGTTTTAAGGCGTGACACTGGTTGGCCTCAATTTTCTGGCCCGACATCCGGTTCTGTCTGAGGAGACAAGATGATAGATGATGGTACGCTGCTCGTCACGGCCTTCTGGGGTCTGATCATTGCCGTCTTGGTCACATACGTCCTGGTGTTGTCCAAGCAACTGGCCAATGCCGCGTCCAAGACGGGCGATGAAACTTGGTCCATTCTCTTCGGCACGAGTCTGGTCGACGTCACCTCGATCTCTCTGATTGGTTTTGCTTTGGTTAGCAGCTGGTATCTGCCAGCAGACAAAGACCGGCCGGTGTACTGTGTCCATTTCTTGTGGAGAGGACTACCAGTCAACGTTGCCGTGCTGTTTATTATCGTGCTAGTCGTCTGGATGAGATATGGCTTTCTGCTGAAAGACGCCACGCTGCCGATCAAGCAGAAGGCATTGGAGGGATCGCAGTCCGGAAGCGCGTCCTACATAAAGAGGATAGTTAATGGCCCATCGTGGTGGTTTATCGGAGCAGTATTGGCGGCCTTCTGCTGGGTGTACTGGTGAACGAGACTATGACAACGACCGGAAATGACTGGTATCAGGAGGCTTTCAGCATCTGCATAGCGGAATCTACTCCGCCGAGCCATCTGCTGATAATTCTCGTTGTCCTACTGCTCGTCATCTGGTGGTCGCTCGCCGTACTGACCACAAACATGCTGAAGCGAAGACGACATCAACACATGCACGACGCTTTCTTCAGCGTCTCTCGTCTTATGGAAATTCGTCAATCTGAGCCGTCTAGTGAACAACAACTAGAACTAACCGAGAGCCAGCAAGAATCACCATTTGAGTTATTTCCGATCAAGTTCTTAGTTAATTTGAGGTTTTTTTATGTTTTCCACATTCCTCTATCTTTATGGAATAAAAACACCTCTTCTCCTCGACAGATCCCTGTATATTTTAAAGTGCACCGTTAACGAAGTTCGGCACCAGATTCTCTTAGCTTTCCTCTGAATTTTCTTTGCATATCTAAGTTGATCAGAGTACCAATGAGCTTTTGGTCTCAACGCTTAAGAAGTTTTACCATCCACGTCTCACTTTTGTTTAATCTATAATGGTTTTATAGGACACACACACACACACACACACACACACACACACACACACACACACACACACACACACACACACACACACACACACACACACACACACACACACACAAACACACAAACACACACCTATATGCTTTGTTAAGAAATAGCTGAATCTGCCAATCCGGTCCGTTTTGCCAACTTTCTTACCCATCTCAGAAGAGGAGTCTTTCTCGCAGAACTGGATATCCCGGAATTAACCGATACACCTGTTTGACTAAAAATATTGCCCCGTATATGACATCATCTTTGTGTAGACTAATTGACGAACAGATGGATTACCTGACGAATTGCAATGGTTAGAGTACTACGCTGGAAACCACCAGGTTCGATTTGTATCGACTCAATGTAATGGCGTTTTTATATTGTTTCCGTAGAGACATCCGGGCCATATGTCGCAAGTGTACCCATTGTGAAGATTATCTGAAGAAATCACTCAACAAACTCAATCATCCATTCCACAACATAAGTCACTTTAGTAACAGCGTGAACGTTATGACTTGGAAGAACCCAAACACACAAACATTTAAGGGCGACCATCCGTCCGATTGAGTAGTAAATAGCATTACATACGTAACGATTTATGTACCGAAGTTAGTGGAGATAATGCTGTTCGAACTAGCCGCTTCACTTGTTTGACACACATAAGTACGCGTAAGCCAGCGTCTATCAACATATGTTGGTAATAGATACGGCACTCATCGACACGGGTCGATGAACGAAAATGTTGTCAAATTCTGACCCGCGCTGGTCTTGCATAACTGCGTCTATAGTATCTTGACAATTGTCCATGGCTGTTGATCTGTAACCGTGTGCTCATAGACAATATAATTATCTCACAAATTAAAGTCGTGTAGTTTAGAACCGCCACAAAGCAGTAGCAACAACAAAAATAACAACAACAAAAAACAACAATAACAATGGAAGCCCGAAAAAGATACCATATTAACTGAATGCCGGGCACAGTGGCTTTTGGGACAGGGCG
This sequence comes from Paralvinella palmiformis, assembly GCA_025642065.1. Taxonomy (NCBI): domain Eukaryota; kingdom Metazoa; phylum Annelida; class Polychaeta; order Terebellida; family Alvinellidae; genus Paralvinella; species Paralvinella palmiformis. The sequence goes on along the minus strand of JAODUP010000427.1, from coordinate 2,152 downwards.
GGCTTTACGTTTTAAGCCGACTCGCACAACCTGAAAGGAAGAAATGAAAATATCGCCGTTTGAAAGAAAGCGTGAATCGACGTACCAAAATCTAACTGGGATAAGGTAGGCATCAACGGGATACGAGTTCTTAGTGTTATATAGAAAATAACAACACATTTGTTACTCATAGAGGTATGAGACAGGTACACAGCATGGACAGGGGTGGGTGGTGGCAATATCGAGCATTACATAATATGTACGAGCCTGCAGTGCTAAGACTGCTGCTGCTGTTAATACAACTTCTCCTACTATCGATGCTAATACTAATTACACATAAATAGTAGTATTAACAGTAGAAGTATGTATTTTGTAACTGCTCTGCGAAAGCGTTGTTTCGATTTGTTTAACCTAATTCGAAAAACATCACCGATTCCTTTATCTGCGTATTACATGTATGGGCTGTGCATCGATTTGTTTTTATCGTTCTAGGGTTTTAAGGCGTGACACTGGTTGGCCTCAATTTTCTGGCCCGACATCCGGTTCTGTCTGAGGTATTGAACATTTAATATTTAGATTAATGTATGTATAGTTGTATTTAGATTTATGGATGTAGGTTTCGAAGGAGGTTTAGATATGTTGATGCTCTGTGCCTGTTGCCTCTTACTATGTACCCTAAAACGCACATTGCCCGTGCCAGACATCTTATCTATTTCCATCCAGATTCCTTATTACACCAATGTAAGAAAGTTATGTCGTTATTAAAACATGTTGAGTTTATTAGCTTTGTTATGTATAATGTAGAATCTATATTGTTGTCCTCTTATGTGGTCTGGCGAAACGACCTATTAATTCATACAATGCTGCTTGATGGATTTATACTCCTGGAGTCGTTTGTTACTCCGGCAGGCATCTCCATGGGTATTAAGCTGCGGACAGAGTTTTTCCCATATTATGAGTAATTAGATTACACTGATATAGGAAATTTGTTAAATGTATAGCTATTATAATCCCGACGTGTCATTCGCAGTATCGGAGATCTGCCTGAAATCCGCTGTTCTCGACCATGGGTCAAATAGATCAAGTGGATAGGCGCTTTAACTTAGATCCCACCACACCTAACTGCATATACTTAGGGACGCTAAATTAAGCGTGAATGAACGTTCCCTTAGTGATGAACGGAAACGTATGAGGGTTAGCTGTTAGGTTCGAGTAAATCGTAGTATTTACTCAGGTTTGAGACGATATTTCGTTCTAGTCCAGTAATAATCCATTGTGCGGTATTGCTACTTTGTTTTTATTTTAGTTTAATCGCTTTAGTGAGTCCATACTGTGTTAGTGTGCATTCTCTTTGTTGTGGACAAACTGTAATGTTTGTTAACACGCTGAGGCTATATATAGGGCTTGAAACTGTGTTAGTGTACATTTTCTTTGTTATGGACAAACTGTAATGTTTGTTAACACGCTGAGGCTATATATAGGGCTTGAATTTTCACTTAGGTTAGAGAAAAACTTCGACGCCAGACCAGTCGGACGTGTATTGATACACGGTTCATATAGGTAGGATTTATTCAGCTATTCGAACCCAGAATAAAGCTGAGGTCAGCATCTGAGGTGTCGAAATGCTTTATATACAGGTTTCTTTTGGACCACAGAAAATTACTGTTGAATGTAAACTGTGGTGTCAAAATAGTTTATGATATGTATGTAGCAAGTCACCATTGAACTACACGCACGTGTTTGTTGCGAGCTGTGGTATCAAATGGTATGTTTTTACGTGCTTCCGCTTTTTGTACGTAGCCTGCATGTAGCCGCTTTCCTGTGGGCGTGACATATTTGTCGCGTACGAAAAGCGAATTAGCTGGTTCCCACAGGCTGATGAGTAGACCAGACACATGCTTAGGTATACGCACACATTTATCAATATGTGGAGGTATTGAACATTTAATATTTAGATTAATGTATGTATAGTTGTATTTAGATTTATGGATGTAGGTTTCGAAGGAGGTTTAGATATGTTGATGCTCTGTGCCTGTTGCCTCTTACTATGTACCCTAAAACGCACATTGCCCGTGCCAGACATCTTATCTATTTCCATCCAGATTCCTTATTACACCAATGTAAGAAAGTTATGTCGTTATTAAAACATGTTGAGTTTATTAGCTTTGTTATG
>JAODUP010000426.1:330000-347078 GCA_025642065.1 Paralvinella palmiformis | reverse complement strand
TAATGATATGGAAAATGATACTTTTAGTCAAGACGACACTATTGGGTCAATAGATAATACCTGCAACTGTTATTCTCCCGAACAATTTAGCAATCTAGACAGAAAAAAACATCCCCCCTTTTGTTTTCTTGTAACTAATATTGGGATGGCCTTTATTTTTTTAAATTCCAGGCTATAACAAACTAGACTTTATAGGGCTGACAGAAGTGTTCCATTTACATTAAAAAAGGTTAATTATTCAGATATTCCATAGAAAGCTATCATCCGATTATATACAAAACTCGACCAGATACTGCGAGAAGACGAGGGGGTGTTGAACTATATATAAACGAACATCTACAATATACATTGAGACAAGATCTTTCAGTATTTATTTCAGATGTTTATCAATCCCAATTTGTCGAAATCGTGTAGTAGTAACACCAAATATCAGTATATATTACTCATGTATATTATACTCATTACGGCCTTAGTCATATCTGTATTTACATGAAGATACATGTAGAAACATTAGTTATCACTGTATAGCAATATAACCATGAAAAATCACACTGTTTATTATTTAGCATAATGTATCTGACGTAGATCAAGCGATATGATTTCGTGCATAGCTGAGTAATAATCTGGTCAATTTCAGACATATTTAATACAAACTGATCTGTGGAAACTCTAAGACAATCCTTTGTGTAGAGTAATTCCTTTATAACATTAGTAATACAGTATCTTCATCCCCCCCCTATCATTCATTTCATATACAGGTGTCCAGGTACCGATATTAGATCTAGTCATACCAAATGATTTATAAACTATTGAAATATTATTTGATACATTTGATCTACTCCCTAACAAAGACAGTCTGTGACATAAATTAGAAATTTAATTTGGCGAATTTTGCTACTTTTTTAAATTTTAAAAATTTTTTAATTTTAAATTTTTAAAATTTGTCGGGTTTCCGGGGAATTTGGGAAACTGGGGTGGCCATATGTGAAGTGTGTTTCATCTTTGACTTCGCTTCATTACCTTTGGAGGTCGTTCGGCCCATTTGGCCTACAAAGTGCACAAAAATGGTTAATTGGTAATTAAATAAGTGATTAAAATCGGCTTTCGGGGGAGGTTGGAGAAGATCTTGAAAGGAAAATAACTCGTCTCTTTCGTAGAGATGTCATCTATTTCACTTAGGTGTCAGGTGAAAAACTGTTTGGTGTTTTACCAGAAGCAAGATTAGCATGGCGTGATCCTTTTGTGTTAATTCTGGTTGTTTATCTCCTGGCCACACCGCCTGTATCATAGTACATTCTTTCTTTCTTCATTGTTGGTTTATCCCTATGTATTAAAAATATTACCGTTTTGATAAACAGTTAGTCGTCGACTTAATATTTAACCTTTTTTTAAATTTATAAGTTTTTAAAGTATTTTGTAAATAATAAACTAATTGTACTGAAGTATGTAGTGTTTCTATTAAATCTAACGAACCTAAAAATAAGAAACAAAACAATGTCTAGAGAGATAATGCAGATCTAGTATTATAGAATGATGTGTAGGCCTATAAAATAAAAGAACAAATTGAGCTGGCTTTGGGTTATTAAGGATTTAAGGCGTTATGCTAGGACAGTGGGGCTCTTTTGTGTCATACACAAGTTCGGTGGTTTTTCCGTAGACATACTTTCCTTCATGTGTTCGAATTGAGAAATGAAATAGCCATATTCTTTCGAAGGGAGAGCAACGAATTATACAAATAATTTGAATCGCAGAAATGTATTTGATTGTTGGCCTATCTTGCCAATTTTATTTTTTTCCAATTGAATAATTAAGCATGTAGATTCAAGGACTGAAGGTAAATGTCATTGACACTTATGAAGATATTAAAGCTTTTCGGCAACTATTGGCTCTTTAGAAGCGATGAATTATGAAAAACAATTTTGTAATTTTCCCTTCATACGATTATCCTTTTGACGGTAAATGTAGAGATGACACTCCGGTTAAGATTACTGATGGCATTATAATGCAAATAGAAAGTTTACTTGCAACATTTTCAGATTTCTTTCCCGGAAGAAAATTGCTCAACCGCCAACTTGAAATCAAAATCCATTTATTTTCGACTTGAACTCATTGAATGGTGATTATGAGCTGAAAGAACAGTTGATTGATTTGGATTGGTTATCTAGATTTATCCAGATTGGCTTGGTTGAATTTGTTACCTTTTGTTACCATATACTTATGCAATTTGAATTATCAAATTATTTTAAAAAAATGTTTCCTGCATAATTATAATATCAGTGATGATAAATTGTCTTCTGTTTTATAGATGGTTCTTCAGTTTTCGTATGTGTCTCAATATAGTACATCTTGGTATTATAAGAAATTTTATATTTGTGATAGTTATAAGTTATAAGGTATCAAAACCATGTGTTGGAGACAGGTACAATTACCTACAAAGTCTCTGCGGTGCTTCAGAAACAAGAATTCCACAGGTCCCTTTAACAATAAGTCCATGGTGTCTGTCTATTGGGCCTTGGTCCAGTCCTGTATCGTAAGTATCAGATGTAGACACCCATCTCCCGACATCTTCTGTTTGATACCTTGAAAAGGATCCAGCTTCTTTTTGCTGTCATCTCACATACACACATACACACACACACACACACACACACACAATATATATATATATATATATATATATATATATATATATATATATACATACAAAATACACAAACATACAACACTCACATAATGTCAAATGATATAGAGCGAGTTGTGGAAATGCCAATTTCAGATAAATAGTCCTAATGAATATAATTTGCCTTTTAATGTAAGCTGATATAATTTAATTTAAGCTAATATAATTTTCCATTTAATATAATGTGAGAGTATGTATATGGGTATATTCAGATGCTATAATGTGGGATAAAACTGGGATACATAATCTTGAATCATCAACGCCAACTCTAGCGGATTCATCAAGAGATTGAATACAACAGCTAACGTTCATGCTTAGATATGTATACCGTTTTACGTGTATGTGTTTGTGTATTTGCACACGTGTTTGCGTGTGTGTAATACTTATGTTATCTGTGCTGTACTTCACAACTTATGTTAACCATCTCATTGAGAACCATCTATATACACGAAAGCGTTAATGAATTTTAAGACATGTGATATCAATCAATATTAAACATCCAATAAAACTATTTGAAATGACCTATTTATTGGATTTATGAATTGTGCTTTATTTGATATCCAACCCGAAGTCCTGTAATGCAAAACAATGGGATGATTTATGTTCTATCACCAAACCAATTCCTAGAACATTTGTTCCTGAGACTAAACAAATATTCCTCTTCCCGACCTATTTGCAATATGAAGGATCTGAACCAGTTTATTCAGTACGGGATATTCAAGATGGATGATATACTAATGTTGTTCACATTATTGAGAAAAAAAAGACTGGGTAACAAATATCGACCTGAAAGATCGAATATGTTTGCCATGGAATAGCTGCCGAATACAGGTAGAGCAATGCACATTTCCTATGTTGGGCATACCCTTTCGTGATAGCCTCGGCTACAAGAATGTTCACAATGTTTTTGTCGAAAATATAAGCATTCCCTTTCTGATTTTTATAAGTGGTGGGATAAGAGAATCAATCGTATATTTCATTATAAAACACGTGTAAATGTTGAGGTAAAACCTAAAGATAATAAAATGTAAGGTATTTGGCTTGAGTATATAAATGCCTCACCAGTTAATCCATCCCACTCAGAGGATTTACCTTTTTTTATAGAAAACTGAGAGCATCAGCTACTTCAGCTACATACACATGCATACTACCGTCAACATTAATACTACACAATGGTGTTCCAACTTCATTGTTATACTTACTTTGATCAACACAATGGACCAGTTGCCAGTTAGGTAGTTTTCCAAACTATTCGCTAGGTGAAGCACCATGTTCTCAAATCTGGTGAAGATGGCCAACGAGAGACTTTGAAAACAACATACAAATCCCATGATTTAGATCTAATACATAGGAATATATAGGCAGATATCTACATTTTTCTCATCAGACTAACTCCACATATACAAGATATAGGGAATAACATGAGTCTGAAAACTAGAGTTTTACTAAGAATATTCCTGCGGCCCTGTTTAGAATGGAAATCAAAATGAGCCAGAATACCCACGTTGCTTAAGAGATCTGGGTTGGATGTGGAAGATATGAAGAATTAATTCCGATGGTATCTAGGAAAATGCCTTGACCTGGTTAAAGTTTCAACTCGCCGACAGAACTCTCCTTTTATCAGACGTTGATAAAACATCATCAGATTAAGGTTTCCATTTTCGTGTGCCACAGAGGTATTGTTTAGGATCAAATAATTATTGTATTATACTAAACGAGTTTGTGAATTTATTAAACGGTACAAGAGTATACATTGTTATCCAAATTATTCGCAAATCTACATAACCTTAAAGGCATGTGATAAATGGGATCATATTTCATCTTCAATGGAAGCTACTTCATATTTTATTTATCATTGGAACCTTTTTGTTTAAACTGAGTCTTCGAATTAAGGTAAGATACAGTTAAATAAATGTTTTATGTGTGTAACAAACATAGGGCTTATATTAGATTATACACCAGGCATGATGAAACTGGAAAATTGTATATTTCTGTCTTTTTATTATTAAAAACAAGCACAGGATTTATTTGTAAGTACACAAAAGATGAGATATGAAATATGTTAGTCTAAGTCCTCATAATTTTTAAACTGGACTACGGCAACGCATTAGTATTATGTAATATCCTCATCTTTCTGACATCTTGTTTACAGCGTCTAATGAACTGAGATGACACGCACTCAAAAACTGGAACATATAACACCAGTTTTGCTCCAGCTGTAACTGCTTCCAGTACATTTCAGATCACTATAGTAGTAGTAATTTTTATTCACAATTTCCAATCATGATAATAATAATCATATTTGAAAGTAAAAATATATTATTATAACATACCTACAATGTGGAAATTGTGGGACCAGTATAACATGTGCTGTCTTTCTACTAGCCCCTACAATTGATATTATTATCAGAACACGAGAAATATGAAACAGATTAATTTATTGATGGTACGAATTGCACGTTTTTGTAGATTAACTGTCTTGTTCATATTAGCATGGCTAGTATTTGCCCAGACTAGTATCCCGTAGGACAAATGCCGATGGATTAATGCCGAATAAAGTGTTCTTAGGCTCTCATATGGTAAAAGGTGTTTTACTTGATTTATTGAAAAAATGGCTCGTGGTATTTTGTTATTTACATGGGATAAATGTATTTTTTCCGTGTTAATGTTTCACCAATATAGATGCCAAGTAATTTAGTTGCCTGATCAGTACAGTTTAAGCCAATTCTTTCCAGTGTTATGTCAGCTATATCTAAATTGAATTCCACCAAGTTACATCTCGCTGTTGTCGGATTTATAGCAATGTATTTTGTTTTATTGGCTTTCAATGTTTATTGGCACATAACTATTCAAATAAATCATTAATTGCTTTATTGGAGTTGATGTAGAACGTATTTAAATTATAATGGGGCAAATATAAAGTTGTATCGACAGCAAAAGATAAAATATCAAATTTACTTGATTTAACAATATCATTAACATAAACAACATAAAGTAAGGGACCCAAGATGTACACTTGTGACACGCCACACTTGTTTTCTCTCAAGGAAGACTTAGAATTGCCAAGTTTAACATATTGGCTAATTTTCAATCCATTTGTTTGCTATGCCACTGAAGAAGAATTTTGTGACTTATCACATCAAATGCTTTAGAGAGATCACACAGAGTAGCTAGGGTATGTTAGGGATTTATTTTATTACTAGTGTGAGCACAGTAGTTAAGCAAATACATAAATGGATGTATAGTGGAGTGTCGTGATTGTAATCGATATTGGTGCTTATATATTATATTATTTGCATCTTTTTGTAACAGCTTGGAGAAAACCGGAGGTAAGCTAATAGGGCGATAATTTTTTATCTGGCTTGAATCTGCCGACTTGAAAATGGGTATAACTTTAGCTAATTTCAATTTACCTGACTGGTTATTTCACCTATTTTGGAAAATTAATCATTAAAACCGTCGGCTGCCTCCAATTTATTGATTACAGTTTGGCCATTAATTGAAGATGAAAGCGGCAAACTTGTTTTGTCATTTTGATTTCCAATAGCTTGTTTTAATATGGACCAGGTATTATTTTTCATATCGTGTTTAATTTCACCCAGCATTGATTTATAGTAATGAATTTTCATATTACGTTTCAATTTATTGAAAACGTTATTATACATTTTAAATACACTAATGTTATGTTCTGTTAGATGATGTAAGAAGTCCCAAGGTAATCCAGGGATCTTTCGTTATGTATTTTTGTGTATTTTAACTGAACGTAAAGGAAAGGACTTTTCAAATGCAATTCTGTAAACTTTCATGAGCTCATCATACGCAATTTCAGGGCAGTCAATATTTAGAATATTACTAATATCGGCTTCCTTTAGGTAATTTTTAATCCTATTTATATTTGCCTCAGAGTAGTATCTTATTTGTCTGTGATTACTTTTCTGGGTACATGTTGATTTACATTTTTGTGCATAGAAACTACCAAAATGATAAGTCACATCAGTGACGATAACATCAGCTTCAGTAGGATTAGGTATATTATTGGTGTAAATATAATCAATAAGATTGGCTGATGACGGTGTCAACCTCGTGGGCTTTGTGATTACTGGTAAGAAACCATGCGAAAAAATACTCTTAAGATGTTCGTCTGTTTTAGGATGAGATCAAAATTTCAATAAATCAACATTCATATCCCCCATAATAACACCGTATTTATGCTCGTTATTTATAATATTCATTATATCTTTCAATGTGGATGAGAATACATAGACATCTCCTTTAGGTACAGTATTTGGTCTGTAAATTACTCCAACAATGGATGATTTGGATGATGAAACAATTTCAATAAATTAAGATTCAAATACATCGGGAATAAAAACGCTTAACTCATCACGTATTTTTAAATTTTTGATAATCTTTCACAAAGAAACCTACACCACCTTTGGATCCATTTTCACGTCAACGAGTTATGAGGCTATGGTATCCTGGAAGCACCAGGCGTTGATCATTTTCATAATGGTAAACCTCACTCACCCCGAATAAAATCAAAAGAGAGTTTAAGCATTTTTGAAATTCCGAAAGCAAATTTCGGAAGGACTCCCAGTTTGATGATAAACCTCTATAATTAAGATGGAAATATGACATTGAACTGTGCATAATGTCAATCAAATTACAACCGCTTTTATTAATATAATGAACTGGTGAGTCATCAGTCACGCCACCCACATCATCATCTTCATACATATATATCAAGTTATAATCAGCTTCTGTCCTGAGTTGATTAAGCGAAATGCTACCTGCCATCGTATTGAAGGATAAAAAATTCTATCAATAACTGATATCCTCGCTGCTCATTACCAAAATATACAAAAATAATATGTGATTATAATAAATATACATGATATATATCTATACATAGTACATTAACATAAAGTAATAAACAAGAACAAGAATCTGAAGAAGAAGAAAAGGAAATACACGTATACGTAATTTGCAACAAATATACAATATAGGGGGAGACACTGGTGTTTTATTCTCCTGGAATTAATTGCAGAAGACAAATATAAAGATGGCATAAGTACAATAAATTTCCAAATGATAATTTGTGGAAGTTTTAATAAATAACCTTAACATCAAATTTGATTTAATTAGAATGATGAACGAATACACTAAAATAATACAATCGTTGTTTATAGCCAAATATGAAATATTTATATTGGTAAAAAATAAATGATTCATCAGGCATCAAGTTAATACGTAAGACAAAGAAGACATGTTGCTAATAGATATCAAGTGCATTATCGTATCCATGTTGGATAATGCTAACATATCAAAGTATAAAAATTAAGTACATTGTACATATTATAGTTTATATATAATATCAATACATACACCACGTCATACCGACGTAAAAATTAGATAATTAAAACATCTAGTTATCTAGATAACAAGATGAATAGAAAGAATACGTGCCAACGGCTTATTCAGAACAAATCAACGCTATTTGGCCGCATCTACAACATATGCATAAGCTTAAGATAGCTAGAAATATGTGAGTGTTCGATAGGAAGTAGAGTGAGATAGGGAGTGAAAACCAATGGGCAAATAATAATGCGAATGACGTCACAGGGGATTCCCAGCGTCGGAGGATTGAACTGTGGTTGACAGATGATTCTCAGACAGAGTTGGGGCAACACCCCTAATTCCGAAAGCTCGGCGGACCTGTGTTGTCAAACACCTTGGATGCGCAATAAATATAATAATAATAATAATATACAAAATAATATACAAAATGTATATAGCGCCCTATATAACCTGTAAGAAGGTTACTCTAAGGCGATTGACAATAAATAATTCTATGGATGTAACAGATTTACATCTTTAAAAGTTCATAATTTTTTCCAGCCAAATACATAATATATTGAGCTAGGAAAAGAAGCTGAAACAAAAAGATTAGTTTGTATCTTCTTTTTGAAGGTATCAAGGGTCTTCCACTTTCTGGTGGTTACTCGAAGATTATTCCATAAGGTTGCAGCAGCCTTTCTGAAACATGTATTACCGTATGTCACCCCCACGTGTTGTTGGTGCTGCTAAGAATGCTCCCGACTCATACATGTGATATACCACCTGATATGACCAATATTACGAATTTGGTAATAACAGGCTTTGGATATTGTATTTACTTGCCTCTCCATGGTCAGGGATGTATCAAAATATACTCCTAAGTTCTTCACTGACGATGCTACAGAAACTATATTCTTACCTACCTGAAGCTGTAATTCCTCATTTATCCTTACCTGATGTTTTGGGTTAAAGATAATGAGCTCTATCTTTTCCTCTTTTAACTTAAGCATGTTTGCACTCATCCAAGTACTGATATCAGCCAAACAAGCTTCCAATTTCTTTGCGACGTTGGACCAAGTTGTTTTGGGCATGATCACCATATAAACCTGGGTATCATCTGCATAACAGTAGTAGAGCAAATTATGTCGGCTACATAGCGCACCAATTGGTTTTGAATACAAACAGTACTTGTGGTTCAAGTACCGATCCTTGTGGCACCCCAACATTCAGGCACTTACCTTCTGATGTCGTCATTCCTATGGCAACACACTGAGATCTATCACTAAGATCAGATTTAATCAAGGAGAGGGCACTTCCGGTTACTCCAACCGAGTTCTCACGGTGCGTTTCAAGGATCTTGTGATCTATGACATCGAAAGCAGCAAATAAGCCAAGCAGAACTAATGCCGCCATACACTTACTATCTAAAGCTTCAGCAATGTCATGATGGACCTTCAGCAGCGCAGTCTCTGTAGAGTGACCGTAAGGTAAGCTGACTGAAGATTATAGTGCATTCTGTGCCTACTCAAATAGGTCTCCAACCTCTTAGCAACCAGCTTCTCCAGGATCTTTTACAAGAAATGCAGATTAGACACTGGGCGGTAAATTTTCAATTCCTCTTTATCCAGATTTACCTTCTTCAGCAGTGGTCTAATATTGGCCTTTTTGAAAGAAAGCGGAACCTTGGACTCCACTAGTGATTTGTTTATAATAGCCGTAATCAAAGGCAGTAGGTATTCCAGCAGTTCTTTTAACAGGTATGTAGGTAATGGGTCTAGATTTTGAGGGAGACTTTATGATAATATCACCTACCTCGTCTTGAGTTGCAGGCGCAAGTTTTGTCAGAGGTTGTCCTTCAAATTTGATATCAGCGCTCATCACAACAGCGTCGCTTATTGGAGATTTGTGATTATCAATGTCGTCTCTAATGGTTGTAAATTTCCTCATGAAGAACTCACTAAATGACAGATGAACATCTTGACATAACGATTTATCTTTATGTCCCATCAAATTCTTAGTGATTCTGAACAGACATTTTTTACTGTTCCCACATTCCGCTATCTTGTCTGAATAATAAGTCCTCTTGGGTATCATGACAAACTTTCCTACTTTACGACATCTTTCTTTGAACAGCTGATAATGGATCTCCAACTTTGTTTTCCGCCACAGTCGGTGAGTTCAATCCGGAAACGTTATTGTATATAGTGAAAATACAATAAATGGTGTCAGGAGTAGGATACTGGACTCACAAATTTAACAAGAAAATTTGACCACCAGGTCGAGGCATGGACGCCATTGTTTGGAAAAGATGTGCGAAATTTGTTGGACACTGGTATTGAACTTTGTTTAAACAATTGGCAAGCAGTGTATGACTTAGTTCATTCCTAGTGAGGCAAGCATTCCATTAGACGTGATAGAGTTATAAATCACTGTTGCAGTTGGATAAAAAGTTATAAATTAGAAAATATATTGTTTTAGTTAGTAAAACTTCGCAATTTATTGCTCAGTTGTTAGTTGCACAGGCAGTTGAGGTTAGCGTTTGAGAAACGAGAATAGATTTGTTGCAAAAGTCTGTAAAAATATAGAAGTATATTCCGTACATAATAATGCATGTTTATATAGCGACAGAATTCAGCACACACCTCAACTCCCAAAGGAGCATACAACGCATGCTGCCATTATAGGCGCAGTGTTACTCAAAAACACAACCATCACGTCCTGTCACGTACTATTTTTTATGGATGAGTGAACCAGTCGCTACATGACAACATTGCAGCTCCCGGAGAGATTGGAACCCGCGACCCTTCGGCTACGAGTCATACGCTCTAACTAAATGCGCTATCACGGCTCGACACTTTGTAATATATAGAAGCACATTAGTGGTTCCGAGCCTCTGTGAACCAAACAAATATTCATGTCCAAGAGTGTGTATCATTATATGTTGTATGTATAAATAAATGTGTATTTATTCAAATTAATCTAAATGTCAGATTAGGTGAAGTGGATTTTTGTCTAACTATATTTTAGTTTTTCATTCTTCCAGGCACAATTACTGAAATTAACATTGTCTGAATATACGGTCTCAATAGAATATTCTTAGTATATAGACATTAGATAACTTCGTAGCATATACATTTGGTTATCGACTTGTGTCCTACAGGTTGACTCCTCTTGTGTGTTTTACTTTGCCAAATATTCAAATAGGATTAATAAAATTGCTTATCATTAATTCATAAAATTATTTCAAGATAATTTTTTTAGCAAAGCTTCAAATAAGTATATACACTTGGTAGTTGACTTGTGTCCTACAGGTTGAAACCTATTGTGTGTGTGTGCTTTGCCAAAACATGGTACTTTTTTTGTTTTTGTTTTAAACAGTTAATAATAGGACTCAATTGATAAATAATTGGTATAATATTAAAGCTGAAATACTGCTTTAATTACTTCTTACATGTTTTATTAAATATAACATATCTTATTAATGCTGAAATACTGCTTTAATTATTCTTAAAATTATTTATTAAAGCTTTTGTATTACTTTAATTAATCCTTGAAATATTTCACTAAGCTGCCACACTGCTGTAAATAAAATAGTAACAACATTGTTTAAATTAAAGCTGTCACAGTTAAATAAAATTGTATCAATTAATATATTAATTGTTAATTTATGATCTGCTTGCACTATTGGTATTGAGTGGTTGTTGGTGAATGCACTAACCTGTTTGTTTGTAAATTTTACGATTACAATTGTATTTTATTGTTCAGCAAAAAATATATATACTCTGTGACACTTATACATATTGAAGTGTACAGGATCTATATTTTTCCAGTTCAGTTAATCATAGAGATATTTCTAATTTGTTTCTTCTAGTAAGCGCGATTTGGACTTGTCATACCGAATCCAAATTTACTGATGGACATTAACTTAGCAGACCATGACACATTAACTTCCGTTTCCATTTTCATTGAAACAATAGCTAATAAACTTATACAATTGAGAGAAGATATCAGAAATACATTAACTATTAGGTTGCTGGTGAATCGTTTGTGACTTAATTCCCGGAAAATCAGTGATCTCGTAAAGAATGGTTGAAGGATGAATGTTGTTTAACGACACATCGGCACAATTTAGGCCATTCAGTGTCCTCGTAAAGAATGGTACAATTTAACAAATACCAAAAGACGATGTAGAAGAACCAGAAACTTTACCATATGGATTACCTGATGAAACAACGGAAGAAGAAAACCACAGTGTGAATTCTGAAGAACGATTGACATATCAGCTAGAAGATGAAAGAGCAGCCAGAGCTCAAATGGACTATTTAGATGTCTTCTGAACAGCACACAAACATCCACACGGAAATATGTACACGGAATACCTGTTGGTACTGGAGCGTATGGCTATCCAGATAGAGTGGATGTCTGCTTATCAGCACAACGTTCTATGTATTGTAGTGACACCAACAAAGGGTGAAATGCTAGTCCGCAATCTGCAGATTAAGGAATACCAAATTCTTCGCTACCCCAATCTGCAAAAAGGAATGAAATCTTCTGGAAGTCACTCGACGTCACATTCGAGCGCCCCAGGATAGCCTAGTCCAGCCTTTGCACGAGCCAACATCTTCGACATGGTCTGGCAGCCATCAAAAACTATGAAGAGTTTGCAATGGGCGACCCTGTCATATTTATTAGTTTTACGGCATAACTAGCCTGGTGGACCTCGTTCGCGGGAAACTTTTCTTTGGAAAGTATCGAGAGGTTGGTAGATAAATTAAGCCACACCCAGGTCACATCTTCAGTCACATCAATGGCCGAGGCCAGCTTTTTGGATGTTCGTGGAACTTTAGAACATTTACAAAAACTTTAGCAGTGACATAAGTCTCCTTCAAGCCCGCATCAAGCAAATCGTCTTATTATTCGAATCCCGAGGAACCATTTGTCTTGTCATCGATATATTGGAGAGTTTTACCCGAATGGCGGTGCCGTTCCTCAGTGATTCAGGTATTTATTCTATGGTTTATGGGACCTAACGAACTGTTCTGTGGCTTTATTATGGTGCTTAAGCTCCTAGTCAATGGCTAAACATCTTAGAATTGAAACGTTATAGTTGATTCCAGCGAACGCCAGATAGTTAACCTTTTAAGGCTAGCTGCTGGAATAATCTCCTGGTTATTTAGCAAGTCATTCGTTGCCTTCAAGATGGGTGCGTCGATGATAACTTTGACCAAGGAGAAGTAACCCGCAGTAAGGCCAGATATGTTTGTAGTACATCATGTCTCGTTTGACCTCTCGTTAATGGCATATCAAAGCTCAGCCAGACGTTCCTTTGGGAGTCCTTTTTACGTGTTAATCTTTGAAAGTCGAGAAGCTC
This sequence comes from Paralvinella palmiformis, assembly GCA_025642065.1. Taxonomy (NCBI): domain Eukaryota; kingdom Metazoa; phylum Annelida; class Polychaeta; order Terebellida; family Alvinellidae; genus Paralvinella; species Paralvinella palmiformis. The sequence continues at coordinate 333,690 of JAODUP010000426.1, read as the reverse complement.
AGTTGCCATATCCTGTTCCGTCAACGAGTGTTCCCGTCACTTTCATTTTATGATAGGTCATGCGGTATGCAGGGAGAAATACATACTGTACCTGTGATGTAGCTGGTATTTAACACTCATCAGCACGTTTGCAATAAACAAATTAGCCTCTAGATCGTCTATCATCTTCAATTGTGTGTATTTTGGTATGGATATTAACATGCTGACTACCTTGTGGTCGCGTCTCGCTTTTCTATCCCGTTATCATTTATTGTATCCACATGATCAATCAGTAAATATTTCCTGATATAATGCCAAGCCTGCTAGAACGCAACCAACGCAGCTAGTCTCTCTTGGCTCAACGGTGTGGCTGTGCAACAACCGGCGAAAACACCGGTTCCGACTGGCGAGTGTGGAACTTGGGGGAGAAGGTTTTCATTCAGACAAGACACTACAATCTTCAATGTTAAACTAGGTATTCAAGTTAACGTAGAGGCAGATATTCCAAGCATCAGTATGCACAGAATTATTTAAGATCTGCATAGATACACCTAACTGTAATCGTTGAAGGTAAGCTCATACTCAAGCCAGTCATCACATGCGCTCTGGTAAAAAGACATATATTATAGGCTACTAAAAGTTGTGTTATAAGTATCTGCTATCGCGGTATCAACATCAATGGGTATGCCATTTCCCGCACCAGCTCGCAATCAGAAAACATTCTCAACGTTGAAGTATCAATGTCTTTCTTTTGGGGGTTTTCTCTCACGGGCTATTGTCCAGAGATCATTCTAGCACTGGTAAAAGTCAGAATCATCTCGTTGCCATTGACTTTGATCGTTGTCTTCTTTTCTACAGCACTGACCATGTTTTATTCGACACTGTGTTGAGCGAGATCGTGAAATCCAAGCAGCCATTTTGTGCTTGTTCTGCTCGATCTTCGCTTGGTTTATTTGTTATCACACCCCATACCTTCAATAAATAGCTTGGTAGACTTTAATGAAACAACTGTTGTTTAGCTATTATTCCAACTTGTCAATGGCCAATTACTGCTGAGCCCTCATTCATTTCATATGTCAGTGAACCCTTGGCGCTAGTAACTCTAGCTAATGATAGATTGGAAGCAGTTGAAGCTATTTTCCTAATGTGTCTAAAGCCCTTATGGGAAACAAATGTAAAATATAAAGACACTGCCAAATATAAAAGGATTTCACTGGTTATGCTCATATTGCGAGTCCCATGTAATTATTGGACCACAAACCATGTAAGACATTTATGGCAGATGGACACAAAGCAAGAAATGGTTGCTCCAATGAGAAAAAATGTGAATTTCTCCATCCCAGAATCCTCAGGACCTCCCTAAATAAGAACGAATGCTTTAGTAAAAATTGCAAAATATATATATATATATATATATATATATATATATATATATATATATATATATATATATATATATATATATATATTGAAGAAACAAAACGACAGAGACCAAACAATGAAAATGCTACCCAAACAAAGGCCAAAAAGTCTAATTAAATTGACCTATGTGAAGCATATCATCCCCAACCCATACAAAAACATTAGCAAGTACACGGAACAGCCACAAATCCCGACTGGACAGTCTTTTTTAGAGATTCTTCAACAGATACAGACCCGACTCAAAACAATAGAAACTGCTCAACAGCGGAAAACCAGCCAACTACAGGTCATTGTGATACACACAACATTCTAGAAATAACTCTGAATTATACCCCAAATCGAATTACCACTAACCATTATGAGGATAGCAAGGCTCCTTTGTCAAACTTTAACTACAGTAATGCTGATTGAGACCAAGCTGAACCAAGTGCTAAGTAAAATAAATTAAAATACTGTTCCGGGAGAAGAATGTACAAATAAAGTACAAAAGTGGAAAGATGGATTCTCAGCTATATTACTTAAGAAATGTAAACTATCCCTTAATAAGCCCATTTACAGCATGTGGAGAGAATCCATGGACCAAAACCAAGTGCCCCTACTACTTAAGCAGGCCACTGTTCCTCCATACATAAGGAAGACAGCTGATCAGAACCTAAAAACTATAGGCCAATATCCCATAATTCCCATCTCACTAAGATCTTTGAAAGAGTATTCCGTGAAAACATTGTCCCTTTTTTGGAGGGAAACAATCTCTTAAATGTAAATCAACATGGATTCCGGTCAAAAGGAAATTGTCTATCTCAACTCCTAGAAAACTATGATACAATTTAGAATTTGGTAGAAGAGGGATAAAATGTTGTATATCTTGACTTTGTAAAAGCATTTGATAAGGTCGATAATGAGATCCTATGCCATAACTTCAAACAGCTAGGTAATGGCAGAAAAGTCACATTACAGCAAATGGTGCCAGCCCAACTTGTTTCCAAGGTGATAAGTAGTGTACCACAGGGAACTGTTCTAGGCCCAATATTATTTATCATTCTTATAGGGGACATACATAACAATACCTGTAGCTATCTTTCATCCTTTGCAGATGATACAAGAGTCCTTCTTGGCATCAAAAATGAGGATGACATCAAGAAACTACAAAATGACCTCAAAACAATATACAAATGGAAACAAATAAACAATATGCAATTTAATGAAAACAAGTTTCAACTACTTTGATATAGTAAAAATCAGGGCATAAAAGGCAGAAAAATTGAACAAACCCAATGTGTCAAAAACCGTGGTATCAAAATGAGTGACACTCTCAGTTTTACTGACCATATAGACACAGTATATAACAATGTTCGGCAAAAATGCCAGAGATATGCACATATGAAAACACTACGGTGCAGCATTGTCCAGCCACGCATAGATTACTGCTTCCAGCTATGGACACCACACAGAGTTGGACATATCCAGAAACCTGTGTCCCTCTTCAGAGCATTCTCCAATAACATATATCCAATATCTGACCTAAATTATTGGGATCGACTATCAGCCCTCAATATGTATTCTCAGGAGAGGAGGATGGAATGATACCGAATTATATACACCTGGAACATTCTAGAAAGAATTACCCCAAGTGTTGAAATAAAATCATACACATCAAAAAGGCAGGGTCATCTGTGCCGTGTCCCCCAAATAAAACAATATAAATCTGCTAAAATTAGAGCAATCAGAGAGGGAAGCCATCAAATTAAGGTTCCACAGCTTCCAGTAAATATCCGTGGCCAGACAGGATGTTCCGTGACCAGTTTCAATCACAAATTTGATAAAAACCTGTAAGACATCCCAGACAAACAAAAAATACCAGGATACCCAATCGAAACGGACACAAACTCCATCACATCTATGATGAGTTTCCGAAAAAGCTGAGCGATACAGCTGAGGCAGAGTCATCGTCTTGGCCGGAGAGATTATACTCTTGAACTAACTAACCAAATAACTAACTATACAGCCAAATATTAATTGAATGAGACCATAGCTAACATAGATATGTAGAATCAGATGACTCTTTAACAATAGCTCAGAGGTGTAGACGAGCATATCGCTCGGTAGAATTTAAAAAAATATAATTGCAGAAAACATCGATGAATTTGTGAGGCACAACATAGCACATCACTTGAGAATTATTAGAGAAGACAAGATTGCCTCTCACTTGGATACAACAGCTGATATTAAAAGTACCTAGATCAATAATATGATTAGAAGAATCCTCAATAAGGACACCACGCTCACCAA
>JAODUP010000426.1:205000-325000 GCA_025642065.1 Paralvinella palmiformis | reverse complement strand
TTTATTTTACATATTTCCATACATACTGACCTAATAATTCATTAGATATAAATGTAAACAAAGATACATGTATTACTGACCAGGCACACAATGGCCATCAAACCACTGATGAGTGGAACAGAATCATATTTTAAAACGTTGTCTTATTCTTGTATGAAATATATGACATATTAATCCTCTGCCGTACTATCGTTTAGGAAGTCTTCATAATTATCAAAATATATTAAAAAACATTCCGTTATTTTATCAGTTTTCAAAACTTGTACGTAACTTGTAATTATTGTTAATTATAAATTTGTCATAATAACCATTTTCTGTATTTTCTGTGTTTAATTCATTTGTTTTTTATATATATATATATATATATATATATATATATATACATGTATTATCCATACTCACATTACCTATATATATAGTGAAACCTTTGACTGTAAAATTAGATGTAAATACTTATTAATAAATAATATGGAACTATTTATGTAATTTCAATATTAAATATTACTTATCTTCCAAATGTTATAAACATGATTCGTGATAGACATATCCATTGTTGTTTTTTTGTTCCCAGTACTAAAGCACACACATACCTATCACATGATACATGCACACACATACACATGAGAAGCAGGTATATGCTCATTAAATATTATATTTAGGTTTTCTAAACGTTCAATATATCTATAATCGGTACATATTACAGTTTGTAATCCATTAGAAGGATACTAATATAATCAATATTGTATTAAAATAGCTGCCTGTCATCTTGTAATATTGAAAAAGGCTAGAATCAGCTGTAATATTGGTAGTAAAATATCTGAATATTCTACTTGATGTTTAAATATATATGGATATCCGATTTTTTCGGGTGGATATTAGCTGCTATCTATCAATTGTTCTTTCATTCGAGAGAGAACAACAATGTATGCTAATAAAATAAAATGTTATCACGGAGAATAATATTGTCCGCGGATAGTCCCTTTGTTAGTAATAGTGATTGTCATTTTACAAACAATTCCTGATACAAATATGGATAACAGAAATACGGCGATTAAAACATCAAGTTCAAATTTCAATCATACACAATTGCCGTAATTCAGGCAGATGTAGCGATGGAACATAGAGATACGTATTATTTAAAAATTGAAATTCGATTTAGATTGGGAAATAAGATGTTTCAATATGCTGCACTGTTCCCAATTCCGCGAAATAATCCAGAAAGTATACCATTCATTATAAATGGAAATCATTTATCGATGCTTCGAAAAGGAGTTTGATGAATCTCTATAATTAATGAATCTGCATATCAACAAGTCAACATTTGTACCCTTCAACGTTAATCTAACACCAGACATGGCTGTAGAAGAACTACCGACAAGAATTGTATATTCCAATAATAGTTGGATGCCATCCGAGGGTGTGTACAATCAGTTGCTGGCAATTATCTGATGAAAGAAACTTTTATGTTTAATATTTATTCATATAGTAGTTTAAACTGAACTGGAAATAACTTCTATAAAATATGCTGAAAGACACAATTTGGTTATTTGTTGTCTGTCATTTATGAAAAAAGAGCTGTAATGTATTGAGTAATGATGTTTAACTGGACATCATAAGGGACATTGTTTATATATTCAAAGATCTGTGTATGTGGTATATACCACGAGTGTATCCTAACATACACAGATTATAAAATAAAGTGGCGTGGTTGGCCCATAAGAATATTACAGAAATAAATTAACTAAATATGGACATATTTTGTAACATCCTATACATATACATGTAATCGAACAGAACAATAATATTTAACAATGATAACTATGTAAGGTACACAAATAATAATCAGGAACATTATTATTATGTGTGGACGTAGTAGATAATTAGCTTACATAACAGTAACTAACTAATTAGTTAAACTAAATTTTATTATAAATTATTATACGCCTGTGAGTACAAGTCATTGATATGAGTAAATCTCCTGCCATGGATGTGAGTAAATCCAGGGCAGTAACTATGACTGGAAATAAACATAATGTTAATCATGTCCATATCTCCCACCTGCTTCACCAACGCGAAACGTGTACCCCGATAACGATTAAAATCAAAGTTCTCAATCACTTAACCCCAACTTACAAAACTATAGGGATATATGACACGAGTGGCCTTGGTGACATCAGGTTTGTTAGTTATTACGAACTGTTTGACAACAGCAACCTAGTTCATCGGGATCAATTTGGGAGAGTAGTCCTTGAAATCACTCCCGTGGTCCGTCTTTTTTCTACTTCCGGTTATCAACGTGGTAGGGACACTCGTTACAGCCGAGTCAGGTAGGGTTGTGCTTAAAATTACGTCTGTAGTTTATTTTTGACAAACAGTTTTTCTTGATATAAGATGGCTTTATTCTGAATATCATTTTTACAGCCTCGTACTCGGGAAGGACTAGTTGTTTTCCCTCAACTTTTGATGGTGATACCTAATGGGATATGTAGTGATGGGCATCCTTGAGTCGACTACCAGGATTATACCTGCAATACAAGATCTAGAACGGTATGATGTGGCCTTACCTAGTCTTTGGGCAAACTGAACATACACGTTTTATGTAATCCTCATTATATTAGTGAATAAAGAGCCAACAGGTGCACCACAGTTTTCACCTTGTGCTTGTTTGTAGTCGTCCACTGTTTGGTCAAAGCGAATGATTACATTATCTCTAATACACCCAATTTTAAGATCTTCCAGATCACTGGCTATATGCCGAGAGCCCACCAAGTTTTATTTGTCTTTTGTTTGGCAAATGTCATGAAAGTTGATCATAGGGTGAAAATGTCTTTATAATACAAATATGGTAGTCTGATAGAAATCCACTTGGAGAGTTTTCCACAAATCGTGTAATTATAGGGGTACCGTCACATTTTGCTTGTGAGCATTTCGCGGAGTAAGTTTTTAAGTGAACCTTATAAATCATAATTTGATTGAAGTACAATGGTTACATCAGCAAATAAGATACCAGGTGAAAGCTTAAAAGGTGAAATATTCATGTTTTTATTTGGCCGCAAAGTAACGACAGCAGCATGATTTCAATCATTAATTATACTTTTACAAATGTGTGCATTTTGTCAACATGAACTTTTATATATTTATTCCTGTCCTAATGTTTTCATGGTGGATACATATAAAGCAAATATAATATAACGAACAGGTATTATTCCTCTTTTGTACACATCAGAAATTGTCCAAATAGGTTTAGATTCTACATAGTAATGGATACATAGGGGTTGTTATTAAATATTGCTATTTCCAAGATTCTTGGTATATATAATTAATTGATTGGTATTTACTTGGTATAACTTTATCCTTTTCTTTTCATGTACCTGAATAGCTGCTTGGCCCAATCGCGTATCTCGAAGATTTGTTGGATGCAATTATTATCTGATTTTATTGGTGCACAGTTGATGGTCTGTAGAAGTGTTGTGTGTTTTGAGCGATTCAATCCGACAATTGGTAGATCAAACATACAGTGCGCATTAATTATCTGCATGAAATGGTAACTTTCTGCATGTGACGCAGAACATGATCCCTTCATCACTATTGTATTCCACCCATGGAAATAAATCGTGCCAATCTGGGATGAATTTGCGTTTCCTCTCTGTGCTGCCATAACTCTTGTGATCCAACTTTCGTTTGTTTACACTTTTTGGAGTACTGGGTCCCTTCAAAAGGGAAGCCCATTGTTGTTTTGCAGATCCAACCATTCTGGTACACTACAAACGTGAGTACTGACAAAAAGGATTAATGGTATTTTTAAACTTATGTCGCTGGTATCACAAGTATTGAAGTAAGTAAGTAGATCTAGTCTTTTCTAGACGGTCACTTTATGTGGTAGTGGTAGATGAGAATAAATAAGAGCGGAGGATCATCTTTTATAGGCAGATTCTAAGTTTCTGACAGTTCAGAAAACCTCGAATAAAGTATCTGACATCTTTTAATTGTTTAGAAGAACTACTTGCCAATTCCGAGCCCGCTTTTTCTGGATTTGTCACGGCAAACGTTATTTCTTCTGACCCTCATCTGATCCGCTCAGCCTCCTTGATATTCGGAGAAATGCATGTATCACACACAATATTAGTGGGTGCTGACATCTGACACAACCGCCGGAGGAGTACTTCAGCTACGCCACCAAATGTGGGAGGGGGGGCAGCTTTAGTAATGTATGTAGCAGGAACATAGCATCGACTAATTTGAAATAAATTTCTTCTGGTTTCTCACTTTCAATCATTTTTTCCAGCTTGTATAGAAGCTTAGCCTTGTTAGTTTTATTGATGATTCCATCACACGGGCCAGCGCAAATGTGATTGGAGTCAGTGGATAGTGAAAGACTTTCTCAAAGTCATTCCTTTCCACTGTGCTGATGTAGCGCAGCCTTCCAAACAGGTCCCAGGTTACTTGTAGTTCGACTACCTTTTGATTATATGTGGTGACGGTGTTTTTCACGGCAGCTCTTGATCTTCTTTCTCCTGGTGGGTTTATCATAACGTGTTTGGTCCCTGAAGCTCTCCTTTGGTGAGAAATTCCAAGAGATCATCCTTGGCATCACTGGCTAGGCTGGCACCAGTCGTATTGAAGTAGAACGTTTCATCTATGTTCTAATCAAATAGATTCATGGTGTTTTTGATTGCATCAATGAGCTTAGAGATAGTTTTATTGTCCCGGGTGACTCGGTATGGTTTCAGCGTTTTAATAATATCTTCTTTCGATGGGGCTTCCGACAATACAACTTCTGACAGTTCTAGTGATCATCCACTATTGTCTTGCACTGTCTGACTGTCTGAACGAAGCGATTCCTGTCAATCTTGATACAGCATCGGTATTCATTGTCTGTGCTCGAGGGTTGTGTCAAATTGAGTTCGTGAAAAGTATTTGTTAGCTCAAGAAAACACAGTAAAAACTGAGATTGACGCCGATCCTCTAAATAGGTTAAAACAGAACTACCAGCTAATACCTTTAATTGGCTCGCCTCTTAGAGCTTTACGATCGATAGTTACAATTTGGTTTCATAGATTCTAATACTCTAAGGACATCATCTGTTTTATGTGTAGCTGGTCATCCATAAAGCCGCTAAAATTAGTCTTTCAAAATACTGTAGAGAGTTGATGTCCATACATGCACTGGGTAGGCATGTGGTCAACTTAAATACTGCGTTCAAAATAACAGAATCCAAATATAATATTAAAACAAGATCCAGTAAAATATCTGTTCAGATACCACAAGTTAAATCTTTTGGAAAGAAAAATACTCTTAATTATACAGGAATATTGGCTTACAAAGAATCACTAACTGAAGTTAAGTATTTAACGAGCAACTTTTTTAAAGCATAAAAAGATATTTATTGACAATCTTTATGACCAGGAAGCAAGTTCTTACATTTTTTTTTAAACCAGGTCTTATATTATTAAAGTACTAAGATATGTATTTATTTTAATGTTATTATGTATTCACATTAGTGTACAAAATTGAAAAAAAGTGGAAGAAACACAGCAAGTAATTTTATCTTTTATTTCATCATATTCCATAATCATTTCTATGCAAAACAAAATCGGTTAGAAGACATCGCTTAGTTATATTAAAGAATTGTTGACTGGCAGAATCTTGGATGGCTGTCATATATAGAAAATAATGACTAATGTCAACTGTGAGTATTTCTCAGCAGATCCTTATTATTCAAATCATTGACCTGAAAGAAAAGTAGACTGTGTACGCCCGCCGATTTAAGGGCAAACAAGTCCCAACTTCCGGTCAGGGCAAAAAGGAAAGCAGACTGCTAAAATCGGGTTTATAAACATGGTGAATTCTTGTTGTGTCCTTGGTTACATAAGCCGCGCACGTAATAAAAAAAAATCTTTTCATCGATAAGGAACACATCTAAAATGGTTGTTAAAGTGAGGGAAATTAAGTTTAAGTATTATTATATTTAGCCTATTCGACAACCCCCAACCCGTCTCTGGCATTTGATTCCAACTAGATTAGATCTAAGGACTTGCATAAAATGACATTTACATATTTGATGGCATATATTAGGGCAGGAGTAATACAGATTCTCTGCACACACAAAATTGTAATGCACACATCACAATAAATCTATTCATATGTTCAGAACTCGAAGTGCAGACGCTTCAAAGTAGTGTTTGGACACTATATTTGGTTTGCAATTTTAAATTAAATTAAGATTTCACTTTTGTTAAATTCATCAAAAGCCTGAAGATGTTTGTTAATAAAGACTAGTTGTCAATAGATATTACGTTTTCTAGCCATGATGGCATGTAATTCATGAATGTACCTTTATTTAAACAGGTATGCAAGACAATCCCATTTTACAGTTACTGTAGTTTGATCATCTCGATTCATTTTTCGAAATAATTGTTCCATTAATGATAGGGATTATCACAAAGATCTAACAATGGTCATTGACTAATTAATAGAAAATACAACAAATATATTTTTAAATTTGGAATTTCGTAATAACCATCGCAACAATTTATATTTATTTTATGAGGTACATGTAGAATGAACCTAGATGTGTCGACGAGTGTTATTTAAATTAATAATATATTATGCGTTGCAATTAAATGGGTTGTTATAACTAGCTGTTAATTTGTTATAAAACTTGAATATATAATATCCAAACTATTCTAAATCTGTTACAATTCCTCTTTTTATAGTATTTTGTAAAAATATAAATTTTCAATTAATATAAATAGAATACATAGGAAATACAATATATAATTGTATATAATTATGTGATAAATGTATTTATTTAATCTTTTATTAAGAGAATATAAAAGAATTAAGAGGTAATTTCAAGAATCAGTATTCAAATTTCAAATATTAATTCAACTACATAACAATGCTTTACACTGTAACCCTCTTAGACACACAATATTGTTTTATTATATAATAATATTCTTATATTTAATTAATTCTAATTCTAATTTGGTGTTGAAAGGTAACAAACCTAAGTATTAACAAATGTCGGGACACTGACAACGTCTTGTAAATTATTCAAATATGAAACACACATGCACACGCGTGGGCGTACACTCGCATATACCTCCCCCCCCCCACACACACACACACACACTCACACACAAACACACACACAAACAAACAGAGACATAAAACCTAAATTTACAAATAAGAAATATGATAATATTGTAGGTGGCTAATAATAAATCTAGATAATGGCCAAAGCATCTTTCTATGGTAACAATCTGCTGTCACGTGATCTGCTATGTCACTTCCGGCGACAGCAGACGTCCTTTTGATCGGAGAATGTTACATGAGATGCGGGTTTTATATTAAGATATAAATCCAAATAGACGATATAGTTACCTGAGAAATATTCTAGATCCTAAGGTGTTAGATGAGGACAAAGTTTAGATTAGGGCAAAGGTTGAATTAGTGGAAAGGATAGATTAGGACAAAGGTTAGATTAGGACAAGGGTTAGAAAAGGTCTGGGATTAAATAATGGCAAGGGTTAGATTAGGGCAAGGGTTATATTAGGGCAAAGGTGAGATTATAGCAAGGGTTATATTAGGACAAGAGTTGGATTAGGGCAAGGGTTAGATTAGGTCATGGGTTAGATTGGGGTATGGGTTAGATTAGGGAAAAGGTTAGATTAGGGCAAGTATTAGATTAGGGCAAGGGGTAGATTGGGGCAAGAAGTAGTTTAGGTCAAACGTTACTCCGGTTAACAGTCGGACGTGTATTGATACATGGTTCATATAGGTAGGATTTATTCAGTTATTCGAACCAAGAATAAAGCTGAGGTCAGCATCTGAGGTGTCGAAATGCTTTATATACAGGTTTCTTTTGGACCACAGAAAATTACTGTTGAATGTAAACTGTGGTGTCAAAATAGTTTATGATATGTATGTAGCAAGTCACCATTGAACCACACGCACGTGTTGTTTGTTGCGAGCTGTGGTATCAAATGGTATGTTTTTACGTGCTTCCGCTTTTTGTACGTAGCCTGCATGTAGCCGCTTTCCTGTGGGCGTGACATATTTGTCGCGTACGAAAAGCGAATTAGCTGGTTCCCACAGGTGATGAGTAGACCAGACACATGCTTAGGTATACGCACACATTTATCAATATGTGGAGGTATGGAACATTTTATTTTTAGATTAATGTATGTATAGTTGTATTTAGATTTATGGAGGTAGGTTTCGAAGGATGTTTAGATATGTTGATGCTCTGTGCCTGTTGCCTCTTATTACGTACCCTAAAACACACACATATATATATATTGTGTGTGTGTGTGTGTGTGTGTGTGTGTGTGTGTGTGTGTGTGTGTGTGTGTGTGTGTGTGTGTGTATGTGTGTGTTTTAGCTGTGTATAATAAGGCACAGGCACAGAGAATCTCGAACCGTGAATTCAAACTCTGGACGTTTCTTCAGGGGACTGAATCCAGAGTGGCGACTTTTCTTGCTGAGACATGTGTAATGTCTCACCAGTCCCTAAGCCGCCAAGCAAAAACAAAAAGCGAATCACCTACAGCCGTGGAGTTTGGTCGTAGAACACCCAAGTCAGATCACGGCAGTAGTGAGAATGTTTAGATTAATTATCTAAGCAGCCCTATTTATAGCTATTTTTTAATTGCTGTATCTTCCTTCAAAGCAATACTATATAAACCATATAACCCAATTGTCACTGTCTTCAAAGATCAGTTTTTACAACGGGCAGGCGTCATGAAGCGACTACTATTAAAACTGTTTATCTTAATTACTATTAAAAGACTGACATCTGCGCTGAAGCAGACCGTAATAGCGCGTCATAGCTTCCGTACTGTTTGAACTATGCTATTATTTTCAAACCTGACCTAATTTATGCTATTCTAACTATTGTAGTTCTTAAATGTTATTTATGACAAGCAGATTAGAGCTAATCTTGAATGTCATAGTACAAACTGGACATAACTGGACCTAGGAAAGATAATTCTATTCCCACAGACAACCAAGGTGAATTATATAAGTTGTTATATAAAACCCACCAACCGCGCGAGCTGTGTCCAATGCCACCGCTCGAGATGCGATGCAGTGTTTCTATTCCTGAGTCAGGAGTACATGCTTTAAGAGCGTACTGTGTCTGCTACAGTCATTTAAATGCTGGATAACCAGGCCAAACACTTAAACGGCGTGCCTCCAAAGACGCAAATAGTGCACGGAATATATAGCTCTAGATCAACTTTTCTTGAATGCAGGGACCGGGAAATATGGTCTCCACGCATAGAAAACGGAACTTTCTCAACCGCAGCATAATATGCCTTGTGATATTTGCTGGAGAGTCAAATACCTCATAAACATACAAATCCAATAAATACTATGACCTACTCGTCACTATTACATCGGCGCTTTAGCAGACCGTTATGGCGGAATTGCCGTTCTATATATTAACATTTTCAAATCAGACCTAATGTCTGCTATACTAACTATAATTATAATATTGGGTTTTATTAATGACAAGGAGACTAAAGTTAGCCTTGAATGTCATAGTACAGACTGGACATAACTGGACCTAGGAAAAATAATTCTATTCCCACAAACAACTAAGGTGAATTATATATACAATTAAACTTGTTATTAAAACACACCAACCACACGAGCTGTGTCCAATGCCACCGCTCGAGATGCGATGCAGTGTTTCTATTCCTGAGTCAGGAGTACATGCTTTAAGAGCGTACTGTGTCTGCTACAGTCATTTAAATGCTGGATAACCAGGCCAAACACTTAAACGGCGTGCCTACAAAGACGCAAATAGTGCACGGAATATACAGCTCTAGATCAACTTTTCTTATAACGCATGGACCTGGAAACATACAGTTCCACGCACAGAAAAGGGAACTCTTAACCCGTTTTTGTACGTACCGCATGTACCCGTTTTCCGTGGGCGGACAAGTCGCGTACGAAAACGAATTAGCTGGTTCCCACAGGCTGATGAGTAGACCAGACACATGCTTAGGTATACGCACACATTTATCAATATGTGGAGGTATGGAACATTTTATTTTTTAGATTAATGTATGTATAGTTGTATGTAGATTTATGGAGGTAGGTTTCGAAGGATGTTTAGATATGTTGATGCCTTCCCCCAAAAACCAACACACACATATATATATGTGTGTGTGTGTGTGTGTGTGTGTGTGTGTGTGTGTGTGTGTGTGTGTGTGTGTGTGTGTGTGTGTGTGTGTGTGTGTGTGTGTGTGTGTGTGTGTGTGTGTGTGTGTGTCTTTTTACTGTGAAATCTTTCCGCAAATTTAAATCACATCCACATAGTATAATATCATAACGTGATGGTAGAACAAATAAATCATACCATCTCCATTAAATATTAATAATCATTATCTTATTGTGCTGATATCAGGTAATCGATAACAGACATTTTCTTATTCACTGACTGATGGAGAGTAATTATTGATGACTATCAGTCACGGAAACAGCAGTTTCTGAGGACGAAGTACTGTTAAAGCTTTAACACAAAGTACCGTAGATCATTGATCCAGTTAGCCAGAAGACTGAATATTTGTACTCGATATCTGGATACTGATAGCGTGACATCTATAAATAAAACACAGACTTGGCAACTATCCAAAACGTAATATTGTCTAAACCTGCATTTACCAGTAAATGTATTTAAATAATGCTTCATTTATCTACTCTTTAAGTGTATATTTGTTGATGTTTTGTTAATTTCATTCAATTTAATCCAATCCGAGACATAAATTATTTATATTACTGTTATTGTTAAACATTTAATAGTTAATGTTCACATTTTGATCTCTCACTGTCACATCAAAGAGTAAATCGGTAATTAATCTATACTTTTTGTTGTTTGAGTTACTGAAGCCTTTTAATTTTTATTTATTAAATTTTTTGTTTTATTTATTGTTTATTTCAGTATACGGTAGTTGATTGGCTACAGTATGTTGATATCGAGGTAAGTCTATAAACTAGTTCTATATAATTGTCCAAAACACACCTTAGTGATGGTATTGTAATGTTCTTTATTTATTTATAATCTACTGACCCTGATGTCGTACACCTGGAAAACATTTGGAACAGGTACATATTTACTGAAGGTTAGTCACGTGTTCTAACTTGCTGTTCAAAAACAAGGCCATTTAGTACAAGTTCCTTGACTACCATAAACAAAATGGTCTGGTAACTTATTGACAAGAGATGATGTTCTTATAAAGAGGATTATTATTGTGTAGACAACAAATTATGGATCGTTAATATCAGAACTGGAGCTGGCAAGTATAATTATAACTAATAATAAATGTTATTGTCTAATAACTCTCTGTATATATATATATATATATATATATATATATATATATATATATATATATAGTATATATATATATATATATATATAAGAGAGAGAGAGAGAGAGAGAGAGAGAGAGAGAGAGAAGATAGATAGATAGATAGATAGATAGATAGATAGATAGATAGATAGACAGATAGATAGATGGACAGATGGATAGATGGATAGATGGATAGATGGATAGATGGATAGATGGATAGATAGATAAATGGATAGATATCATATGAGAGATCATATAATTTAACAATAGTTTAGTTATTTATCTTCGGTGTTGTTTATATTTGGGACATATGATGAGGGACATCTGCCAATGGAAACAAATGCCACACAGTCATGAACCCGGAACCTGGACATTTGCGGTGCAATGCTCTATTCATTGTGTCACCAGGACGGCCTAATTTAACTGGAAGAAATATAATAATTAATATTTAATATGGAGTACAGAATTACTATATATAGTGTCATTTGTGCATGTGGTGACGAATAATGTCGATTTTATTTGAACACGTTAATGTTTTATTTATATACTGATCCAGGTATGGATTATCCGTTATATTACATCTCTATAATAATAAACGTGATGACGTATCGCTTCACTGTGAATTATCAATAATAAATATCATATTAGAGGTGATAGTAGTATCGTTATCCTAATATTGACACCTCTGATGACACATGGATAATGGCATGTTTATCTTCTATTTTACTCAACTATCTGTAGAAGACGATGATACTAAACGAAATCTGAATGTTTCTTGGCTTAAGATGATGAGTCAACAATTCTTTCTATAGTTTACCTTTACATGTAATATTCTATAGCTTCACATATCTGGTGTCATCTGGAAACTGTCAGTTCTAAGCTTAGAATTAATGACACTAAATACGTTCTTATAACTATATGTTTTTAATACGACTCACTCAATTACTCACTCACTCACACTCACTCACTCTCAATCAATCAATCAATCAATCAATCAATCAATCAACTCAACAGTAATTTCGTCATCCAACTAATCAATCAATAATATTGTTTTATGTTATCTACTCGCACTTGTAGACAAATGTAAAAATCATGGATTAATCCCAAACAGCTATAACGTCATGTTCCAGCCAGCCAAGGACCATACAAACATTCTGGATCAATACCTTTTATGTTTGTGTTTATTTCAGGGTTCGCTGGGCGACAGGTCAATATAAATTATCCAACGATAAACGCTTTACAGCCCTAACCTTCTGCTGTTACATTTGTCACAATATAACTCACACATATGGGAAAATGGCAGGATATACAACTGTGTTTTAACATATTAATATTATATTAGTTTGTTTCGATCTTAATGAACGTTCTCAATTGTTATTGTTTTCAGTTACCATGAACGTCTGTGTCTGTAAAAGACATATTTAGGACGTAATACTGCTGATTCACTCATTTCGTGTTGATGTCATCTCAGAGATAACAAACGTAACTTTAGGAACAGTCGTGATATTGTACTCATCAATAACAGCTACAAATGAGGGAGTATCCGAAGATAAAGTTTGTGTTTTAGTTGTGTGTTCTTGTCATTACAAATAATAATAAGTTGACGGCGGATGGAATTTCTATTCAACTGGATATTATCTGTAAGGAAAACAAAGTTAATCCGGATCCTGCCGAATAGAAGAGAAGCTTGATTTCCATGAAGGAGATTGGTAGCACTCCATTGACACCTGTCTTAATGACATCAAAACTAGATATGATTGCAGACAGTCAACGGATAACTAAGCTAGACCGTCATCAAACATCACCAAATATCATCGTGAGACGTGAAACGGCGAGACTTCAACCAACCTTTCCTCAAACAACGGTGAGAAAAGACAAAAGTATTTATACAACAAACAAAGTTACTGGTCTATTTTCACACCGACAACATCTCCAAAGATGTAAGATTTTAATGACGCCATCTAGTGAGAGACAGCATTCTACGAAGACTGGTAATTTGAGACGCTCTCACGTAGTAGATCATCTGGATCACTCGGAAGAGAAGAAACCAATCACTAATAGACTTTTCTACAACCCACGACTCGTCAGGAATTTGACGTCATTGGATGAAATACCTAAGGGAGACGTGGTACCATCGTCTAAACAAAACACTTTAACAAAGGAGATTTACAATAAGATAAAGAGAGACTCATCCTTGGGAGATAGGATGACAGTAAATAGTCAATCTCCAGATACACAAGATACGATATTAACAACAAAAAGTCGGACTCTGTCTAGTACAATACAAACATCGCGTCAACATTTACCTTCTATAGGGAATAGCGATGATAAACACGATGACGTAAAGAATGATGATGATCACTTTAATTTGGATAATCCTCGATATCAGATATCCATCACTGGAGGCCTAGCTAAGTACTCGTTCGTCGCGCCCTCTGGTGACCAACGGGAAGAACAATTGCAACTATCGCAGAACGATCAACCGCAACATCCTCGAGCGGAGTCACTTCCTTTTACCATAATGGATATCGCTAAGGCTACGGCGTCCATCAGACGATCCAGAACGGGTGAGTGTCTGTTCAATAACGACGCCGACGTAAAGCGCTTCAGGGAACTAATTCGTGATCCGGAAACTCGCTTAACAAACAGTAATATTGGCAAACTAAAACACATAAACTACTGTAACAGGGAAAAAACTAAATTAATTATAAAATGGCTCGGCGATGTCGATCCTAAAGAACCTCCGGAAGGTACATGGTCGTGTGCTAAAAACAAAAACAATCTGGATCAGGATTTGAGTTAAAAGTTTGTCTTTGAATGAGGTAAAACCCAGTCTCATTATGTGTTCATTACTTTTATGGATTACTTATGAACATTTTCAGCTGAAGATTATATAGTAACGTCGTTCATTATTCCACTCAAATGTAATTATGTTTCAGTTTTAAGTAAAACTTCAGCTATATTGGTCTCCCGATTTATATACATGTATGTACGCGTGCATGTGCGTACGTGTGTGTGTTATACACTGTAAAATTACAATATGTGTATAATATAAAATTGGTACTTAATAAATATGTACTTATTGTTTATATTCTATATTGAGCTATCTCATCAAGTAAATAACTTACCTGTCAATCAAAGTATTTTATTTTTAAAACAAATTATATTATATTATCTGTAATTGTTGGGTATCTCGAGAGTGAATTAATGTTATCATGAAGGGTTCATTATTCGTTTCAAGATGTGGTTGGCTGTGATCTAAGTTAAAATATGATTAATAAATATTGATAAGCATTACTTGTAGAAGTCTTACCTTTGAAACATTAATTGGAGCTTGTTATGATTGTTTTTGTGTTGAATATAATATTGAATAAAATAACTACTACATAATGGAAATACCAAGACTTTCATACAATACATTATCATTATATATATATATATATATATAAAATATATATATATATATATATATATATATATATATATATATATATATATAATATATATATATATATATATATATTCTATGTTGATGTTTTAGTACTATAGTTATTGTTGCTATAATTATATTTACTACTTACACTATTTGTGTTATTATTATTATCTTTAAAATAACATTAACAATAATAATAATAAATTATTATTATAATGATCATCATATTTAGAATATATTCAATTTTTTGGTAGTTTTTATTAGTTTAAATTCTATTTTATTACACTTTAAGACACATTTATAAAATCCCCAAACATTCGATGATGATGGTATGACGATGATGGTATGACGATGATGGTATGACGATGATGGTATGACGATGACGATTGATGGTATGACGATGATGGTATGACGATGATGGTATTCCTAAATTTGATGCATTCTTTTAGAAGCTTGATTTCAGCATCTGAAATAAGATAATAATGAACTATTTCTGATTTTTATATATATAAAGATTATAGTCGATTAAAATTTAAGTAAGATAATGAAATTTGCTAAACTTTTCACAGAAATAAAGAAACTCAAACCTGGAGACTCTGATTATGTAGGTAAAATCTCAATCAACTAAGCTAAGAAATAATTCATTCCATCTGAATATAAAATGTGAATCTTACTCTAATCTTGTCAGATTAATTAACTATTCATCAAGTAATTACTCAATCAAAGCAATAATTATACTTTGCTACCTCACTCAGCAATTGTACAATATACAATATACAACAAAAGTAATATTGATATTCTTGTAATATATTTAGGTAAGATCCTATTTTTATTTTTCCATATAAATTATCAAAAGAAATATTAATTATTAATCAATCAGGCAGTCAAAGCAATGATTCTAACCTGAAGCTCTCTAATTAAAGCTGTGTTTATAGTTAGCTACTTGGTTCAATCAATCATGGTTAAATTATGTTACCTCACTCAAACAAATCCTCAATTTTATTCTACAACCTCAATTAGCCAAAGTCATTGTCTAAAGCTATAATTATACGTTATCACTGAATTCAGCCAAAATAAAGTTTAGGTTATGCTTCATCTCTCATCGAGAATTATTTTTATATTTGGCTATTTTAGTCAACTAAATATATATATTGGTTTATATAGATGTAGCCATGTTTATATTTTATATTACAATTGAAGTGATATTTATATTTGTTAGCTCATTCAGTGTGACACAATAAAAATACAAATAGCTACCAGTTTATTTGTTAAATACACGACTAATTGTTATATAGTTCCACAAACAGACTAATATAACAAATGTAATAAAAAATATAATAACAAACTAATGTAACAAATATAATAACAAACTAATATAACAAATATAATAACAAATATAATAACAAACTAATATAACAAATATAATAACAAATTAATATAACAAATATAATAACAAATGTAATAACAAACTAATATAACAAATGTAATAACAAATATAATAACAAACTAATATAACAAATATAATAACAAACTAATATAACAAATATAATAACAAATATAATAACAAACTAATATAACAAATATAATAACAAATATAATAACAAACTAATATAACAAATATAATAACAAATATAATAACAAACTAATATAACAAATATAATAACAAACTAATATAACAAATATAATAACAAATTTAATATAACAAATATAATAACAAATTAATAACAAACTAATATAACAAATATAATAACAAATATATAACAAACTAATATAACAAAAATAAATAAATAACAAATATAATAACAAACTAATATAACAAATATAATAACAAACTTTAAAATAACAAATATAATAACAAATAATAACAATATAATAACAAACTAATTAACAAATATAATAACAAACTAATATAACAAATATAATAACAAATAATAATAACAAATAATATAACAAATGTAATAACAAATATAATAACAAACTAATATAACAAATATAATAACAAACTAATATAACAAATATAATAACAAATATAATAACAAACTAATATAACAAATATAATAACAAACTAATATAACAAATATAATAACAAATAAATAAAAATATTAACAAATATAATAACAAACTAATATAACAAATATAATAACAAACTAATATAACAAATATAATAACAAATATAATAACAAATATAATAACAAACTATATATAACAAATATAATAACAAACTAATATAACAAATATAATAACAAACTAATATAACAAATATAATAACAAACTAATATAACAAATATAATAACAAATATAATAACAAACTAATATAACAAATATAATAACAAACTAATATAACAAATATAATAAATTAATAACAAAATATAATAACAAATTAATATAACAGATCTAGCCTTGTAATACAATAACATTTAACCATCTGCTGATATATCATTAATTAACGTCATTCTCTCTAAATCATTATTGATCTAAATATATGTTAATTATATATGTTATTACCAGATTAGTAATATTAGCTACAATCAACAATAATTTTATAAAGAATAAGTTATAAAACCATAGTCCGGACCCTTGACACATCTAGATTAGATTGTGGCAATATTTCATTACATCAAGTGTCACATATTAATAACGCCGTAATATTAACATTAATATGCTATAATATAACCTTGTCAATACAGTCAGAGAACCTTTAAGATAAGGTACTGTACTATAGAAAGCTGGCAATGGTCTAATATCCGTTATTTTATAGTATCCTAGAGATCGATGTTATTATTACGATCAAGAGAATAAATCAATATTACATTGTTCTAAATCAAGGTCAGTTCGTTATGGTACCTGGCCATTCAATATATTATAGACGGTTAATGGAAGTAAATCGATATTTTAAGCGTATGGTAAGTACAAATTGCTTCACTGTGTACGTGACATATTTGTCACGTACGAAAATCGGATTAGCTGTTACCCACGGGCTGATGAATAGCCCAGAAGCATGTATATGTTTATGTATATATGTAACATTTTATGTTAAGAGTGTAAAGTTTTATTTATGTATAGATTTATGGAGGTATAGGTTTCAAATGATGTATAGATGATGATGTTCTGAGCCAATATGCTACTATATATGTATCCTAACACGCACACACACACATACAAAACACAATCTCTGGTTAATATTATAGCATCTGTAGTGGTAAACTCAAGGTAAGAATTAAAAATCCCTTTGTTTCGTTTGTTTGTGGGATGTTTCACCAAGAAGCTACTACTCGCCTATAATAGATATTGCCTAATTAATATTAACTTATTACTTTATATATATATATATATATATATATATATATATATATATAAACACTATTTTATCATGTACCATAATTTATACTACTTATACTACTATAAGAGACTATCCTCACTTATTTCAGTAGCTTTAGGGAGGATACACATTCTTGAGCGTTTTAACTTATTTGTATTATAAATATTGTCTTCTGTAATGTTTTATTTAGATTTGTTTTCTATATTGTCCCTGATTGTTGGCAGCCAAATGACATTTATCTGAGTTTGTATTCATTACTGTATTATAAGCTGTTATTGTGTACACACAATTTTCTAAACGAGTTATGTGAAAATTTGAGAATACATCTGTAATATTATTGTTTTTATAACATAAACATTGTTGGTGATAATATTCCAGATGGATACTGATGACTTCATGTATTTAAAGTTCACAAAGACGACGAGGGAATCGAAATTCTCTTTATTCTTATTTTTAATTTTCAAGTCAGGATATTAAAATAGAATGAACAAACTATCGGAAACATAATCGTCATAATCGTCAAATTACATCCAACTAAGAAATTGTCTGATATTCTTTATGATCTATATTCCGCTAAATATATCCATAATTCAATAAGTCAAAAAGATACAATTACAAAATAAAGACTTCCTCCCAAAAACAAATAAGTGTCAATATTTTAATAACTTCTTCCTATTTATTAAATATACCTATTTATTTGATCTCTGTGAACTTATTCCAGGATATTTAATTGTCACTGGTGTCCCATATATACATGTGTGATACATATGATTGACTTACAAATATTGGATTCATATAGCTTCTATTGAGATCATCAAATATTTGCGTGTATTGAACCAGATATAGTAATACCCCCCCCCCCATTTACGGCAAATTCGCCTTTAAGCCACTTCTCTAGAGTAAATTTCAGTTCAGCGAACGTCATTACGTCATTACGTCCAACGTTTTGCCAATCAGCTACCTCAACTACGTCATAATAAAAGGAAGCGAAATAAATTAATTAGCAATTATGGATAAAATAAGCTAAAAACAATCTAAAATACTAGAAAACTACACTAAAAACGTCAAAAACTGGGTTACGTCACGGCTTTTGGAACCAATTAATAACGTAAGGCGGAATATGGCTAGAGTTAGATGTTTTGACGAGATGAATTCGGCTAAAAAATTAGTTAATCAGTCGATAGTTTTCTTAACATTTTACATGTAAAAATGATCATAACACTGACACAATTTACTTCTAACAGTAATCATAACACTGACACAATTTATATCTAACAATGATCATAACACTGACACAATTTACTTCTAACAGTAATCATAACACTGACACAATTTATATCTAACAATGATCATAACACTGACACAATTTACATCTAACAATGATCATAACACTGACACAATTTACATCTGACAATGATCATAACATTACAAAGTTACAGGAGAATAAAACAATAACATTATAACTTTAATATCTCATTGTAAGTAGACATTGATGGTCCTTCTGGGACTAGACAATTACAGGATTTAGAGCTTATTAGGTGGTTCTTTAATATTACATGCTAACATTTTATTCGTCCAACGTGTCTCTCTCTCTCTCTTATGTGTGTGAGTATGTGCGTGTGTGTGGTGCGTGTGTGTGTGTGTGTGTCAGTATGTCACCGCCTAATATACGATAAACATTCATCCTTAAATAATTCATCAGGACAACGATAAACAGTATTTTCCACTTCAGGATAGAACTATTGACTCAATAATAGACAACTATATAATCAATTATATTGATATATTGATCATTGTGTAAGTAAACTAAATTAATCAATATAATCTTATATAAGATGACCCTCGGTCATATGTACCAGGTATAACTAATGACTATACTAAACACACCAACCACTAAAGTCATTATGGCGAGTTCCCATCAATTCACAATATGGTTCTAAACACAGAATATAATGATGATTTTAGATGTATTAGATATTGTAAATTTTAATTTGGTCTAATATCACCTCAAATCTAATTTATGAGTCATTGTTTTGTTTAGTTTCTGTGTTTATCAAGTGAACGAGTATATAGATAACAGATGACTTCCAGTGGAATAGAGATAATCAGCCCGAAGCTTTTTATTGAAGGATGAAACATTTCGCAGACAGCGTAATGCACTGAGATTTGATTCCACGACCCGGGGGTCTCCATTGTTACAGAAGACGAAACAAAAGACGATGGTACCATGTCGTCGTAAAACACTTCTATCGTATAATCTTCTGTTGATTTCTTAATCCACAAACAATGAGTTGGATGGCGATCAAAGCTCGTCGCTTATATTGTGATCATCCAGAATTAGATTGATTAATATCGTAGTCCATAAATGGTTAATAGAACGACGTCTTCTAAATATACGACGACCAAATGTCGATTTGGTGAAGCGTATCAAAAGTTTTGTGTTGTCAGTCGTGTGTTACTAGCTGTATAGCGGACTATGTAGTTAAGATTAACGTGATTAATTAATGTGTGACTCGGGCATATATAAACACAGCTCAATATACACATAGTTGATGTAAGCAAAATACAAGAATAGCTCAATATTTGGATATCAGTGCCAAATCTCGGCATAACACTAACTGACGTCTGGACTACCACACGTTCTGTATAATAATTTACGTCTCTCTCCTGACGAATATTGATATTAAAGTAATGGATGTGTTATACGAGAATGACTCGGATCCAGAGAGTGTGTAGCCTTCGTTATTAGGTCGGGGTACCTACTTGGATATCATGATCAAAACACGAGACCGTCACGTGACATTCAAAGGTAATCCAGTCTGTGATCATCGTAAAGAGAATGGTTCTATTACTCTATTTGACGGCAGACAACGTACAAATGGCATCAACTCAACGGCCGACAGGTCTAACGATAGATCAAGTCCCCTACCTCCGATACCCGGTACAAATAACGAGACCACCGACTATGTACTGAAACATGGCGTCGTTAGTAGTCCAATACGTCTATGGCGAGCAGCTAATATCCCAAATACCGAGATAAATAGTGAACAAGAACGAGATGTGAGAAAGTATGCCGAAGAATCAAACACCAGGAATGGTTCGGCCACGAGACAACTCAGCCGTCGAGGTGCTTTGTACATCAAGAGAATACAAAGCGAACCACCTGGAGACTCGTGGGCAGAAAGTAAACTTACTCCATCACCACAACAACTTGTAGTCGCCGAGAAAGTACGTCTTTCATCGTCTGCTTCTCACAGAGAGACACCGGTAACGAGAAGACACACCTTCCAGGAAGGTCGCTCAAAGGAGGTACTGGTGGGAGATAATGGAATGGATGGAAGGCCTCCTGGTAGGCGAGGACGTATAAGAAGGACAAGCTCAGCTCTTATGAGACCAGGCAGCATTATCTTCTTACAAGAAGACCATCCACCAAAAAGGACAAATAACACACCAACAACTCCACCTATTGCTGATAAAGAGTCAACTGAAGCTCATATATTAACTACTCAAAAACTACGCTCGTTCAGGAAAAAACGTCTTAATGTAACACCAGAAAGTACCACTCTAGCTGCGGCTGTTTATAATATTGATGGTGGTAGTAGTGGTTTGGCGACGTTAAAGTCTCCACATATAAGTCAGACCGAGCAGGAGTTTGGAAGAATTGTTCGTGGTAACTCGGCGACGAGGACCAAATCACGTATAACATCGGCTAGCGATCTGTCCAGGATACATCGTCTCGCTTCGCTGAACAACAGGTCACGTGGTGATACAACGTCGAGCCTCACTACTCCAACAAAGGAACATTCATCACTGAGTCAAATCGATTCTGGTAAATCAAGACCAACTACAGCGAACCCGAAATTTAAACAAGGTACAGCCGCTTGTGTTATCCACTATTTTAATATAAAATGGACTAAGATACCTTTCATCTTAAATTATATTAATAATATTTTTGTTCGATATTATGAAATTTTTGGTATATACATATAGATATGTGTGTGCACGCGCGAGTGTGCGCGCGCGTAGGTAGGCAGGTATCTGTATATATCTGTAAAAATGCACGCTTGTTTGCATAAACACATTATGTTTATATACCTGTCTTAATTTACTTGGTTAAATAATATATATATATATATATATATATATATAGAGAGAGAGAGAGAGGGGGGGGGCTAGATAGATATATAGATAGATAAGAAGACAGAAGAATATTTTAAAATTATATTTTTACAGATAATTCAGATATTGATCCAAGAAGGTCTCCTGTGAGAAGGAATTCTCGCCCGACATCTAGAGATGTCCGTACATCTAGAAGTTCTAACCGAGAAGATAGATTATCTCGTCCTGGACAACTGGATGGACAATACTTCCCTAAAGATGTCGATACCAAATACGGACGTACAACATTTATAACCAGCACGAAGCCGACCTCAAATTACAGACACCTCAAGTCGACCATCAAAACTCCTACATTACAGAATAATTCCTCAAATCAGAATGACACAATACAAAATGACGGAACGGAACCTTCAACAAATAATAGAGACTTCGAGATTGTACGATGGTTAGAAGGATGTGATCAAAAGCCAAGGAAGCATGTAGCCTTCAAATTAGGAGAAGATAACGATGGTTATCTTACAGAATATTTTCTCTGATATACTTCTCGCTGTCCACGGAAAGTTAAATAAATAATTGTGTAAATTGAGAGAAAGCTTCTCATCAAATGAACCCTCAAAATTAATTTTTTGTGCACCTAGATCTCCTTTTTGATACATTCCCATTAAATATTGTATACTTTTAATAAAAAGTGTTTACAATCCGAGAGTCACCTGCTTTCAGTTGATTTACATGTTCTAACTCTGATACGAAAACCGGTTTAGCTATTGTCGACAGCTCTATTAATTCATCAGTCATCAAACGTGTACATTTAGAGTCAAAGTGTTTCTGTCATCAATAAAACCAATAATTTAACAAGATAACACGAAACTTACTTAAAATTAGACTAAAGCTATATCCGTACTTCTTATACAATAACGTTTTTAAATTTGAGAAATGAAATTTATTTGTAGACAATAATTAGTAGATAATAATGAAATTTAAAAACAAATTGAGAAAGAAGCGATATTTTGATCTGTTTTAGAAAAAGAACAAAACACAAAATATTATCAGAACAATAAATGGTAATTTGGTTATTGCAAAGAACACATAATAATTTGTTTTAGATAACATTGACTGCATGATTTATTCTGAGGTTTAAAAAAATATATTTTAGTTCTTGTTTATAGTTAGCGCTGATACTGAAAACTGATTATCTGCCAAAACGGACAATATTGTTAGGTATACTGCGACATCTAACGGTAATCTATAAAACTAAGTTAGTGAACTACGACCTACTTATTGAATCAGATGGGTCAGTGTAAGTAAGCCGATATTTAGAAAACTTTAGGTTAGATTCATTCTATAATGTTGTTAATTTAGGTTTATATGTGTCTTTTATGTGATGATAATAATAGCGAGACTCGTAAATGATTCGATTTGTGACTCAGGATATTAAAATACCGAAATTAAAGATCTTTATCGTGAAAAGTTTAAAACGTTTAGTATACATCGCAAATAAAGTGATACTACATATGTCATAATTATATATGATAAATCTTTAAAATATAAATATTACTAGAATTCATTTTATATATACGGTATTAATATACCATTTTATGTCGACCTACAAGTGTTAATTATATATATATATATATATATATATATATATGCTATAAATAAATGTTATTCATATAACTTATTTCAGTTTATTATTATATACAATAAACACAAATAATAAGCCCCCCCCCCCCCTTCAATACTCAACATTCTCGGGACAAATAAGCCACTGGCTGGGTTCTTTACGTCATTAATATGACCCAATTAAATATATTATTAAATTAATATTAATACTACCTTTACACTTCTATTCTAGTCAAAGATTCACCAAAGTTTATATCAGAAGTAAGCTTACATTGTCTTAGAAGAGTTAATTCATCACATTTTACTGAAGATCAAATTTGGCGCATTAAATACCATTCAGGACTAAGGGCCAACCTGGGAGGGGGGTGCGCTTTTGAATCGCACCAAGATAACACAGAATTAATATAAAAGGAAATACGTTTTAAAAAATTGGCGGGATGAGATATGTTGTCATTATATTAACGAGTCTGCCGTCCAATCGTCATTTAGACAGCTATTTTCCAAAATATAGTAATTTTTCCTATTAGTAGTTGTGTATAATCCCCGGTAGATACTCACCCCCCTCCAGTTGATATTGAACACCTCATTATATATTTTGACTTTGATATTCTTCATTACTCTCCAATAATGTGTTTATTATTTTAATTAAAACATTTAAGTTGTCAGCCATCACGACAGACTATAATGTTTGTAGGTTTATTGCAGTTCATTTAGTATCAGGATATATAAAGACACATTAAACACTCCTAATCCTGAAGCTATGTTTAGAGATAGGACAATGTAGTTAGTTAATCCGACCTCAAAACAGACTCGGATCGAAATGAGCTATATTTGTTTATCGGGCAATGATCAGTTATTGATTAATGATCAATAATATTTAGTGAGATTTGATGATAATCATAACATACACGTGTACTTCATTGAATGAAATGAAAGAGCATATCAATTAAATAAAACGTGTGTGTGTGTGTGTGTGTGTGTGTGTGTGTGTGAAGTCCAAAGAAGCAAAACTTGTTATACTGCCAGCTGGGTGTTTATCATTTGATGTATCAGTATATATGTGAGTTGTAGAAAAACATAAAACTATTGGCCATAGCAATAATTTATTGTAGATATCACATGTTTTGAGTACACAAGTGGTAGGATAAATGATCATATAGAAGACATCACTGACTTCAAATGGACAATTAACGTCTTTGTCACAATATATAAAGCACACATTCGGGTCTAACACCGACAAATAAAGGGAATCATTACACAAGAGCCAAGAATAATCTAAATATATAACTTTGTTTTTTATCTAACTGATATGTTACAAACACATCATTATCATCATTACAAACAAACAGATAACATACAAGTCTATTGTAATTTATTAATATTAAAAAAAATTATAAAAAAGCCTTTGCTGTGTACCAATAAGTAACAAAATCATTCTTACCACTGTAACATTAAAGTTCTTAGAAATGTGTATTTATTGGAAGGTAACCTAGCAACCATAAGCAGGCTCTTATTAAACCTATAAAACAGAAAGAAAGATGCTTAGAATTCTGAGACAATTTTCCAAATACAATTGTCAAATCTCAGCTCACACTCAATTCTACCTTGCCCTATTTTATGTTGTTATATATAGATATATTCTGTGCGCTTATATATCTTGTTGTATCTCTATACATTTTCTATAAATAATATTTAGTTAGAGGTGCTGTGAAATGCCACAAGAATGGCAATAATTCAGTGCTTTCTAAAACATCAGTGTTACTTCAAAATGCTTCCCCAATTAAAGTGGTTTAGCAGTCACAACAACATTAACTATAACATAGAACTTATTTGAACAAAGCAATTATATTATGACCACGATAAAATCTGTTTGTTCTGTGAACTCTGTAAAATCATGATATCTTGATTAGACAAATAAATTAGAGAATTTTAAATCAAATGTCAAGATTAGGCAACATCTTATTATTGAATAAACAACACATTTGACAAAAAAAAGTGAGTATTGTCTGCAGACATGTAAAATAATAGGTAAGGAATGTAAACATAGAACACATCATCCTAACAGGTGTATTTATACAGTTATCTAATGTAAGTATCTTCTCTAACTCAAAATAACATCAGACTCGATGCTTTTCTGGGCATCAATTCTGATCTATAGTACAGATAGCAAAATATTACCATCATAATATTTATACCTTTAGATGGGGCTATTGTAAAATATTAATGGAATAAGATGGTCTCTCGGCAATATGACATACATTACCCATTAAATGGGATCTAGGAGAAAGACAATTATGTACCACATTTATACATGGCCCTCATCATATGATAACATTAATTCAAGATTTTAACACCCCCTCAAAGAAATCAAGGAAAAACTCCAGTAAAATACTATCTCTAATATTGATATTGTAATAATTACTGACAGTTAGTGGATTATTACATCAGACCAAATTATTGTTTGTATTACAAAATAATATATCATCAGCTTAATTCACATTAACCCAGTTATTAATACTGCACATAATTGTATCCACTGACAACTTCATAACATTAAATGGTCCCTCTTAAAGGAATTAAATGCACACACAAACACACACAAACACACACACACACACAAGCACAAAATGTACATGAAGTAGCATTTGGTCAAAACTGTATCAATAAAATATTGTCACCATTTGCCCTCTGTCATGTATCATTCAGCACTGGAATTTCCCAAAACAGAATAGTTATTTAGTATTTACCCAACATCTCACCCACTCTACAAACTTTACAGAAACCTAAATAACAACATCAACTGATTAGTAATGATAGGCCCTGGAGTAACTATATATATATATATATATATATATATATATATATGGTCATATTGTTTGCATTGCAATAAATACTGGAAATGTACACAGAATAAAATATATAAAAATAATTATCATAGAAAGATTTGATTAATTATTGATCATATTACTGGCTGTAACATAAATGTCTTTTGTTGGACTAGTATACGTGCACACACACACACACACACACACAATAGAGAGAGAGAGAGAGGGAGAGAAAGAGAGAGACAGAGGGAGAGAAAGAGAGAGACAGACAGAGAGAGAGAGAGACAGACAGAGGGAGAGAAAGAGAGAGAGACAGAGAGAGAGAAAGAGAGAATACAAGAAGTGTCCATAGTTGAAGTCCTTATAGTGTAACTGACTAGGACATTATAGATTGTAAACCTACATTTAGATATATCAAACACATCTGTTTAACAAATTAAGTGTTATCTATATCTACATAAGTTTATTTCAAATGAAGTTATTACAGATTAAACCAATTTTAAATAATTACTCTATTAGTCTAAAAACAAATAGATATTATTGAAACTTTAATTTCAACAATTTGTGTTATGTCAACATAGTTATTACTGATAATTACAATTAAATATTTACTATGTATATACACACACACACACACACTGTGGTGTTTAATGGTCATTAACACATATGCATGTATATTTGTATGGTTATGCACAAATGGCCTGCTCAATTTTGAATATACTTTGGATTGCAGTAATAAACAAATGATAACAGTGAACATTATGACCTGTGACTGTCAATAATGTGTGTGTGTGTGTGTTTTGTGTGTGTGTCATTTTCACTGATACAGACAGATAATGACACAGACATATCATTAACCTAACTGATTATATCAGTTGGTATCATCTAATATTTATAATGACTGATCAGTGACCAACACTAACTGATCAGTGACCATATACCGACTGATCAGTGACCATATACCGGCTGATCAGTGACCATATACCGACTGATCAGTGACCATATACCGACTGATCAGTGACCATATACCGACTGATCAGTGACCATATACCGACTGATCAGTGACCATATACCGACTGATCAGTGACCATATACCGACTGATCAGTGACCATATACCGACTGATCAGTGACCATATACCGACTGATCAGTGACCATATAACGACTGATCGGTGACCATACATTGACTGATCGGTGACCATATACTGACTGATCGGTGACCATATACTGACTGATCGGTGACCATATACCGACTGATCGGTGACCATACACCGACTGATCGGTGACCATACACCGACTGATCAGTGACCATATACCGACTGATCAGTGACCATACACCGACTGATCAGTGACCATACACCGACCGATCAGTGACCATACACCGACCGATCAGTGACCATATACCGACTGATCAGTGACCATACACCGACTGATCAGTGACCATACACCGACTGATCAGTGACCATATACCGACTGATCAGTGACCATACACCGACTGATCAGTGACCATATACCGACTGATCAGTGACCATACACCGACCGATCAGTGACCATATACCGACTGATCAGTGACCATACACCGACTGATCAGTGACCATACACTGACTGATCAGTGACCATATATTGACTGATCAGTTACTATCGCTTGGAGGTTTGTTTTGTTCTCGTAGATCAGCAAAGACTTGAGAGAATTTCTTCTTCTCTATAATCATGTTGATGGAGTCCAAGGCATTAAATAGCTCGTTACTGGAGATGGTCTCTGGGAGGCGAGTAAGGAACTGAGCGAGATGTATAAAGTCCATACTGAGAAGGATATCTTGATGAAGCTTTAGGATACCTAGATAATAAATATAATATTAAAATAATCAGATCTTCTCTAAATATCGTCATCTTTCGACTGTGCCACATATCGTATACTAACATCTACAAATATCTAACCAGGTCATGTTTCTAATAATGATAAAAAAACAGTTTTATTGATAAAGATAAAAATAAGTAAACCCACAGAAAAAAAGGGAAATTACATAACTAAAGAGAATGTGTATTTATAATAAATCAACATATATTAATATTACACTAAATTAAAGAGACATTTTTAATTAATTGTTTGTCATAAAAGGTTCATAATCTGACAATATAAATGTAACTCAATATCCAACATCTATTTCTTTAGTATCTGATGTTTTCTAGTTTTGAGGGAAGTGTCTTACTATCAACAGACTGATCAGATAATGATATCATCAATGAATCATCTGATAATAGTAAACCAATAAGATGACAACAATCTTATTGTTGACTTTTATCATTCTTCAGAAATGTGAATGGAAAATTTACATTATATAGTTAACAAGTATTGTCAACAATTAAATTATAAAGGATCAGAAACAGGGTGAGGTAAACTATTTACTGACTATGACTGATAATAGACTGTTATTTGATAGATAATATATGATGTAATCAGAGTAATATAATAATTAAACTAATAATAACAACCAGTATGTTAGAACCATCATGTTTATTGTATTTAGCTTAATTAAACAGAGTTTATCAAGGTCAATTTATTATATATATATATATATATATATATATATATATATACGGTCAAACAGGCCATCAATATTATCTACTATTGTGGAATAAAATGAGATGATATTGAGTAAAGCCAAATGTAAATAAAGAAAGAGATATATAAAATCTAGACATAAACTAACACACACACATTGATATTTTAGTGTTAAACAAGATAAATAAATCTAGTCATTTGGCTGGTACACTTATCTGTAGTAGAATCAACAAAAGTGGTAGTCTGGATGTCCTGGACTAGTCTATTAAAGGCTGGTCCAAAATACTAACCTAATCAGGCTACTACTAAAGTACTAGATCTACCCTTTTCAGGTAAATAACATAGTAATTGAAGTTTGTTTTGTGGGTGATACAATAACAGTTGTTTTGGAGATTTTTTCTATGGAACAAAATCCATTTAATTCTAAGGCTTCATCAGTTTAGTTGCAGCAAGAACATTTTTAATTGATTGATTGGTTTTGTTTAATGGTCTATGATTAATTTTAAAAAAAAACATAATGTCTCCATTAGATCATCAAAATTACTACTAGCTTCACATGTCGTATACAATTAATGGCATTGGATAATGTTGGATAGATGGCGCTAGTAGTTCTTCTGGTTAGTTTAAACAATATTTATTGAGGTTGGGTTGGTATTAACTTGCATATGGTCATCCATGATCTTGTATATTTTTCCATGGTCTATCAAGAAATATATTTTTGACTAATAAATAATTAGTTAGGCTAGTGGACATTAAATTATACCAGTCTATTGATACTGATGTGAAGAAATATTATTCTGGTCCTGGTCTGTGGTATGTCACAGAAAATGAACCACTACAAATACTACAAATGATAATCACTTTTCTCAATGTATACATTCTCAGATTGTTTAAGATGGTAATCACAGTGAGTGGTCTAAATATTCTACATTGACTTCTAAGTAGTACTTATGTTACACTCACATCTATAAAATTAACAACTATTCATGGAACACTAATATCACATAAGGAGCACATTGTACTTAGAAGTCAATGTGGAACATTTAAATTTGGTTATTATCAATAACAGATGTAAAAAATAAAAATAAACATATCATATTACATGGTACAAGCTCTTCAATTAATTGTGATCACTCTTCATAGCAATCTCTAATTTATGTACTGATTTATTTGCTGGCAAAGGGGAGGTCACCTCATAAAATATATCACATTATAGTAAACCTATACTGACAACATCTTGTACAATCCACAATGATATCTAGCACACACACAGTTTTATGTACTTATATTAACGTTGTTTCTCAATTTATAAAGAACAAATACATGTTACAGTGTTAGGACTTTGATTATGGATGACTATACCTATATCATACATATATGATATTTTGTTAATTTGCATGGTTTTGTTCCCCAAAGAGACTTTGTCAGACAATTAAAATCTTCTATTGATGTACATACCTTTAATAAACAGCAGTTATGGTCTTAACAGCACTGACTGGTATGTTATTAGTGTTTGGATAATGCAGAATGTGATGCATAATAATTTGGCATGACTATTTATATTTCAAATCTGCTTAAATACAAATATTTCAAATAACCTTTGACATATTCTACTTGTGTCATAGTAAATGGTTCAGGGGGAGGGTCAATTTTGGGGGAAGACAAATGGGGGGGGGGGGTAACCCGACATTCCCATGCAAATAAGCATTAGAGAAAAAACCTTTGCTATAAATGAGAAACACAATATTGACATGATGACAAATCAATACAACTGTCATATTGTCATACAAAACTAAGTTATAAAAATACAACTGGTCATTTCCTTGAAACTAATAAATCCTGTTTCCTTTTCATCAGAAATGTCAAGTATTTGTACAGACAGTTACCATAATACCAGCATATTATTAGTTGGTCTCAGTATGGTTATATCAATCTATTTATCTAATTACAAGGAGTCACATTATAAACTGAGTTCTATAAATATTGGTTTGACGTTGATCACTATCATACATACCCTGATATAACCGTAAATGTGAGAACAACATTTTATATGTCAAATACGTTTTTTAAATAACAACGCATACCTTAAATGGTGGCATACCTCCTATTCAAAATACATTACATACACTACACTTGTTATAAATGTTATTCTAACTAGATTGCAGCACATGTGATAGATAACTGGCTAAAAAAATGTGATATATTAAATAAATAAATAATAATAATTAATTACATACCTAAAGCAGTTCTAAAGAGGAATTCTTCGCCATCTCGACAAAAGACATCCCACACTCTACTGGCTACATCAAGTGGCAAAGACTTGGCATACAGTGTGAATAACCTGAACAAATGATTTAATATTATAAAATTATCATAAAATATAGATTACCTAATAACATTAAAATTTCCACATATTATTTTGAAGTTGCTTCATTTACTGAACATCACATTTATGAGATAATGCTGGCAAAGATGTGTGTGTGTGGGTGTGTGTGTGTGTTATGCTTACATACCAGTCAATGATGTAGAGATTAGAATTCAAATTCAGTTTCTTGAAGTGATAGTACAGTTGTGGCAGGTTTTCATGGAAGAATTCTTCATATGTCTCAAAGTATGAGTTCATCTGTGAAACAAACAAGTAGGTTATACATAAGTACTATATATACTTAAGTATCACACACACACACACACACACAAGAGAGAGAGAGAGAGAGAGAAGAGAGATTGAACTGCCAGTAATACTAACATATTATTCTTTACAGTGTATAGTCAAATAAATCTGATGTTATTATTAATATTACTAATAACTGATAATGATATGTTTAATTATATAATAACCTTTATTAGGCAGAAACAAATTAAAATGTATTATAGTAAATCAGAAAGATAATAATTATAAGGAAAAACAGTTATCATAAACCTTTTAAATATTCTAAATTAATAATAAATCTCAATCAAAGTTCATTCTATGTTGTAAAGAGTGATTGTTCCAAAAGCCGAGTATACCAATAGATCATTTATATCTGAGCATTTCATCCAAAATGTTATAAATACAGGATCCAAATCTAGAATTAAAAGTACAGTTCATTTTCATTTCAAATTTGCAGAACTAACAGTAATTCATACATTAAAAAATCCAGTTTAAAGTGATGTTGTAAGAGTCTCATGTATTAATGAAATGAGTAAAGAAAACTATATAGTGAAATTCCATATAAAGATTGTGTCCCTTATAACAAGAAACTGTCAGATTTATGTAAATGAACTGACTATTTACATTAATTAGCTGTAGTTTGATGATCCTTGTGATTGTTGACATCAGAGTATATAACTTTTTGCTTTCCCATTCTGACATTCAAGAAAGATATAATAGCTACCCTCAAGTAATATGGATTATTTCCTTATATCTATATATCAGATGTATGGACTGTCACAATAGTGGACTGTCACAACAGTGGACTGTCAGAAATGAGGACTATAACTATGAGAACAAATACATTATTCTGTTTAAATCACTTTAATAACTGACCAGTATCAATTACAGATCTGTGCATTTAGTGATATTTTGGTGTATTTACTGATGACTAACATGCAACATGGACTGAGTGCAACATCTTGGTATATTTACTGATGACTAACATGCAACATGGACTGAGTGCAACATCTTGGTGTATTTACTGATGACTAACACACAATATGGACTTGGTGTGACATCTCACAATGTAACAAAATCTAGTTAGGAGGAGAATACATCTTTATAACTTCCATTACATATTTTGCTTGCATCTGAACTTTTCTAAAGTTAGAATGGCAAGATTTATGTTTGTATAATACGTGTTATTAAAAATATTATATCATTTTGGAGATCAACAACACAGAATACTAAACTATATATATATATATATATATCATGTTAAACGTATTTAAGTTTTAGTTTAAACTTGTCCTCCAGATTATTTACAGAACTTAGATGAGTGGATTTCTGTAGATATGTGGTTATTGTTACTGTACAAGGTGAGCCATTGAGCTCAATTCTTTTTGGGGATATTGGCGATATAAAGGTTTTGTAATTATTAAAATTATTATATAATTATTACTGGAAATATTTCCAAATGAATTGACATGATACAGTTTATGACAGATAATATTGTTAACAATGATGACACTAACAGACAATAGACAAACAGCTTAAAGAAACTATACTAACCAGACTTTCATCAAGTCTAAAGAAGGCTATCTGGCATGGACGGTTCAACAAGTTAGCAAAACAAATAAATGCATCATCAACATCCATGTTGAGAAGTAGAACAGCAGCAATGAAAGACATGCCTTGTACCTAAACAATACATACAAAAATAAGTTGTTTATATCATCCCCCCATAAGTTGATATTTTAATATTAGTAAAATCAAGACTTCACATTGTATATAATAATAATGTATATTTAATAAAGCCCCCTTTCTAGCCGGAGCCATTCTAAGGCACTGTACAAATACTATATAATATAATAATATGCACAATGCCACAAGGTGCAAAAACAGGGCATGTTCATGAACATCAAATTGTTCAAAAATATACAACATTCTGCTTATCTGTAGCAGAAAACACTGTATTTATGTATATTCTGAAGTAATCAATTTGCTGGGTAAGTAAACACACAAAACATAACAAGTGCTTCACCATTAATATAATAATATTATTAAATAAATATTGATTAAATACTTAATAATGCAAAATATATAAGAAACAAAAATATTCATATCTGCTTAATTGGATGTTTTCCCCATTATCTATGTCATAAATAACTACTAATAAGTACAATTATTATATTAAAGTCTTCTATTTGGTATACATTAATGATAAATCAGGTTATGTTGAGATCACCATAACTCTATATTAATTATCACAGCCTAGAGATTTTCAGTGATGATGATGATGATGATGATTGATGTTTTACGGCGACTTTTGTGTACCTGGTAGGCTAAATGGGGCGTTTTCAGTGATGACGATGATGATTGATGATTTATAGCCACTTTTGTGTACCTGGTAGGCTAAATGGGGCGTTTTCAGTGATGACGATGATGATTGATGATTTATAGCCACTTTTGTGTACCTGGTAGGCTAAATGGGGCGTTTTCAGTGATGACGATGATGATTGATGATTTATAGCCACTTTTG
The DNA here is from genome assembly GCA_025642065.1 of Paralvinella palmiformis. Taxonomy (NCBI): domain Eukaryota; kingdom Metazoa; phylum Annelida; class Polychaeta; order Terebellida; family Alvinellidae; genus Paralvinella; species Paralvinella palmiformis. The sequence continues at coordinate 290,586 of JAODUP010000426.1, read as the reverse complement.
TGTACCTGGTAGGCTAAATGGGGCGTTTTCAGTGATGACGATGATGATTGATGATTTATAGCCACTTTTGTGTACCTGGTAGGCTAAATGGGGCGTTTTCAGTGATGACGATGATGACTGATGATTTATAGCCACTTTTGTGTACCTGGTAGGCTAAATGGGCTATTTTCAGTGATGACGATGATGATTGATGATTTATAGCCACTTTTGTGTACCTGGTAGGCTAAATGGGGCGTTTTCAGTGATGACGATGATGATTGATGATTTATAGCCACTTTTGTGTACCTGGTAGGCTAAATGGGCTATTTTCAGTGGTGACTATGATGATTGATGATTTATAGCCACTTTTGTGCACATGGTAGGCTAAATGGGCTATTTTCAGTGGTGACTATGATGACTGATGATTTATAGCCACTTTTGTGCACATGGTAGGCTAAATGGGCTATTTTCAGTGGTGACTATGATGACTGATGATTTATAGCCACTTTTGTGCACATGGTAGGCTAAATGGGCTATTTTCGGTGGTGACAGGTAAGATGCCACATTTATTTTTGTTATTTTTGTTAGTAACAAAAACTAGGTCATTCTAATATATATCTAATTGAGTTATAAATGTGAATGAACCTTGGTCCAGAGGAGCCATGCTGGCTTCAGATATTCAGATATTGAATGATGGAGCAACTGACTGGCCAATCAAGAATGGGCTTAACTTTGGCAATCCCAAAATGTGAAAATTTATTATTGTCCAGCTTTGTGTCTTTAAATCAGGATTATTGTCTAGTACTTAAATTTTAGAGTACAATCATGACAGCTGCAAGAAATAAACAGCTTAAACTATAAAAAAAGTCTTATTTCTATTGACCTCGAGATCAACTGGTTTCAAAATTAGCCACTGAACCATTTTTGAATGAACATCCACTCAATTTGATAAATAATGATAATTGTTAATGACCGGAAGACAAAACAATAATATTTATATTTAATGGTTGTTGTTTATAACAATTAACACCCCAAACTAGTGGAAACTTTGGTGAAAAACTGGAATTTTGTTATTCAAGATCTGACCAATGAAAGCTGTTTGATTTAATCCTTTACATCAAGGATATAAGGTAGTCATTCCTACCAAATGATTAGAACAACAATTAAACATTTTCCAAGTGAACTACACCACATTATATATTTATAGATGGACAATATTTACAAAAATTCTAGTTTTAATCTAATTGGTATTGGGATGTTCCCATTTAGATGGCAAGTTAAATTATTGTGGTAAGATTTATAATGTATTTCATGTTGATCTGTGTAAACAAAGGTGTGAAGTTCTCAGCTGGACATGGAGCTGCTCTTTTTCAAAATAATTTTGCCATATTATGATAAAAATGTCCTTTGTTAGCAAATGGCTAATGTTAATATATATATATTATTGAACATTTACAGGTTAACAAAGAAAATTTAACACGACCATGTTTCTGCTCATAAGTAAGATAGCAGTGTTTTTTATTTAAATATAGAACATAATTGAACATAATTTTTTATCTTGATACAATATGTAACTAAATGTAAACTTACACCAGACATATTGAATCACATAAAATGACATAATTTGTTGAAGATGATAACTAAAGATACTAAATCTATTGTCATATAAATGATACTCACATAACCTACATCGGGCCTGTAACAGGCATAGGCTCCTAGTAAACCTTGTAGTAATTCATGGTAAGGTCCTCCCTAAAACAAAATTAAAAACCAATTATTCACATACAAAATAATATTTTCTAAATAAGTAATATATTACAGAGGATTTCTATTTCAATTTTTTTCTTCTTATTTCCAGTATATGGTTATAATAATGGAGGTAAGTTCAACCTCAAACAATCTATAAGATAACAAATAGTAAAATTAACATGAAAACAATAACCCATTAACTTGTGTGATTAATAATAACATAATGGGTTTTTAATGAGGGTGATTTGTTAATTGAATATCAATGGGTAAGTGTATAAACTCTTATGAAACTTTAAAATCTTTGTATGAAAAACTCTTAATTTTCATTTTATTTAGTCCATTAAGAGAATATATTTAATGTTGTTATGACTTCAGAAAGCCATTATCAGTTAATACATTTTAAACTTTTAATGTATTTAAGATAGAGATCAGCAACACATTATAACTTGACAATCAATACGACTAATATTTAATTTAAATAAATCAACAATTTATTGTTTATTTGGGATTTTAGTTTAAAAAATAAGCGTAAAAAATGTCAAACAAATGAACACTTTTAATACACGACCTTACTGTATAGACAATGTCATAGCTGCCAACATTTGAAATGTGACCTACGGCTGACATGACACTATGCATAATAAAACCAAAACAATTTAACATCATAAGTATACTTTTGTGAAAGGTTCGACTGTTTTTTTTTTTCTCCATTTAATCATGATTACCCTACATATTCTACATTATACTAAAATGTTCATAGGATTGCTGTATTATTTATTATCATAATATTAATATAAAATGCCAAAAACATATTGATCAAACAAATAAACATGAAAGGGAAAGAGAACGCCACCATTTAAACAAGAACATGTGCTTTTATTTACTGTAAACAAAGACAACTGGCCAATCAGGAGATAGCATTTGAGTCATGTGACCATCATAATGCAAAATGGACGTTTACCAGGCAAACTACACAGCCCACCAAAATCTCTCCTATCCTTCGAGCATGGTTCTTATATTCAGTCAATATTTATAACTATGACACCTGAAATGGTTACAGCAGTATATTTTGGTATTATTTCTGATCAGGAAACTATTGGATGATAAATATTTGTCATTTATCACGACCCATTTTCTGCTGAAAATCGGTCTAAAATCCAGCCTACAATCAGGAAGAGTGCTTTTAGCGAAGGTTGGTGAGGTATCAGCGTGGGTGTTTTAAACTATCATACTTTTCCACCGCGAAGAGCTGCAAATCAGTGGAAAATCATTCTATGATAAACGAACAACGGACTACCAGGCTTGTGTTTTAGACTACTCTACTAGCTTGAAGACAAAATCCACACGTCCCGGGCGTCTGGGCTACCGATTTTTCTGGCCCTGAACCACTGCCGTATTCTATCTCTGTAGCAGGAAACATGGTACAAAAGGTATGATCTCCTACATAGGTAAAATACATCAACCCCACAGAATTCAGGGTCCTCCTTGAAAAAATGCACCATTCAGATTTGCTGGTGCAGCAAAGATTTTCAAGCCATACGGTCTAGAGCAACTGCCATGTGATGAGCACCACAGAGGGTGTGCTGAACAAGCAACAGCCTGGGAATACTCGCCAAAATACAAGCATGCAACCTGTGTGCGGCTAAGACAGTGACAGTGCTATTATGGGAAAAGGCAGATTTATCATAGTTTTCAGAATACGGGCGTAATGGCGTAATCTACCTGATCCAAGATAAGGGTTCTCATAATGATATGTTTGCCAAAAATGTTTAGTAATTATCATTTAATGATGATAAGGCCACTCTATTGTCAACAAAATATTTCTGACATTTCTGATATATTTCACAGAATCATAAAATCCATAATTATATCAGGGGTGAAAAAGTTACGCAAATCTCAATACTGATAAATGTAAAATTTGATTATAGCTAATGGCATAACTCTGGTCATGGGGGGTCTGGGGGCATGCACCCTCAGAACTAGATAGTTTATTTGATGCCCCGAATCTGTTTACTAACCTGGGTTTTTCATATTATTATTAAGATGGTGAATTATGCATTTGTAACTAATCTCATGATTATTACTTTTAACATGTAATGGTCTGATTATGTTGTTTAAGTATTTTAAATAATATAATTATACCAATTATAATTTTTTAAAGTTTATATATTTCCGTGGCTGGTAAGTTTGTCATTTTTGAATCATGTGACCTATTTCCAGCCAACTCATTGGCTGAAATTACAAAACAACTAAGGCACATGGTAGTGCTCCACATGTTTGTAATGTAGACACCTAATTTTTATTGTAAATTATAAATTTTAGTTTATTTAATCCATTATTTAAATGTCTCATTTGAAACATAGTGTTGCTTACTGATACTTTTAAAAACTATAATATATTTTGTACTGTGTGTGAAATTGATATCCAGAGGAGTCTGAGTTAATTATTTCATGCATACTATTTGTATAAACAAATTATTTAAATACTTACACACTAAATCAGGATTGCTAAATATATAATTTAATTAATTATTTGTTTGTAACCACATCATATGAAAAGAACATAAATAATTTAATATATTCCAATCTATAAATAATATAGAGAATTTAATTTAATTACTTAATTAAAGTAATTGGATCAAATTACTATTAAAGATATAAATACACTCTTTATAACACTGTGAAAGGTACTTTATATATTATATGCTCTGAAAATTGTATTGTAATATATTAATTATTAATGAAATTAAGACTAATTAAGTAGGTGAGTTCACTCATTTTTGTTACAGACAGTACCATTGTTTAATGTTAATTTATGGACCCCAAAAAACACTTAATTAGTCATATTAAAATAATTGTAACTTTGTTGTTGATAAAGATAGAGGAATGTTTTGATAACATTTTATTGGTAATTTTCTATTTTATAAAATATAACCAACCCCAAAATTTTATGTGAAATACCTAGATTAAGGGTTTGGGATCTCCAGATCATAATTTTGCATTTCATAGGAATATATATATATATATATATATATATATATATATGCCACTAAATTCAGTAACGTTCAGCGCAATTTGCATGCCTGTCATGGTCTGGTCTGTCTAGTTCAAACTTATTTTTTGTAGAACCTTTGCCATCTGACATGACGATGTGCATGGATAAAATTATTGATCACATTGATCGGTCTATTATCTGTCAGTTATCACTTTGGGTTAAATATAATTAAACTATTTCAATATACCCAAATCTAATACACAGTAGAAAATCACCAGGTTAAACTTAAAGCTATATATATATACGTATATACCTCAATCGCTCTGAATAAGAAATATGGGCCAATTTAATCGTGCCAGTGATTGGCCTACATTTAATGCTAGCTCAGCCTAACTGATTCTATGTTGTACATTACTATAACACACCACTGTCTCATCATTTATCATTAATTTATATACAATGTGTGAAACTAACTTATAGCCTTACTGGACCTGCAGGTTTAGTAAAATATTTTAACACTCGACCTGCTCTACTGACACTAGACCGAATGAGCATAAAAGTTACATGTTTCAGAAAATTAAATTATGAGTTAATCACTGAGTTAATTACGCCGTCCTGTTTGCAATGCACCAATACACGTAAAAGTAATTCTTTGGTCATCAATAGCCTTTTCAGATTTATCCCATAGTTTCAACATATTGTTTTCTTTGCGTGAAATGCATCGATTTAAAAATTTAATAAAATGACGCGTATACATTCGTACGTATGCGGAGTTTGTCTCCTGGCAGCATTCAATACCCTTATATGGAATCATCATGGATATTCGGTACTACTTTTTGTCTCTTAGTAAACTCTGACGTACCTTTGCCCAGTGAAATACTATCATTCATAAGTTGTAATTGTGACGTTATCACTCTCCGTTTGCATTCACTGAGCATGCGTGTATATACTATCACATAATTAATTATCCAGATGGCTGGCAGCTCAGTGATACATGAAATACAAAACTTATTGCGCCGTTTATACCCACAGAACCAATTTATGTATTATTTAAATTTCTGTACAGTTGGCTCCTTCACTCCTTTTACAAATTTCCACAATTTTAACAAAGAGGTAGAGCCAGATAACACGACAGTAATTGAAATAGAAAAAATGCTGAAATTCTCCCTGATGAATTTTAGAGATCTAGTGTGTAGGCATAACACATTTGGCTTCATTTTAAAGGCTAATCTACATACTGTAGATCAGCTTAATTTGGCAACAGCAAAATTTGGTGATTTCATCATTTTGAACATATTGGTGACAGCCAAAAATGGCGAATTTTGTTCTGTCAGGAAAGTTGATTTTTGCTTTCTTTTCTAGGCCATTCAAGGAAAACCATATTTCAAAGCATACCGTTATTCACCAGCCATAACCAAATCTGAAGCAGATTAGATAACTGGCCTTTATGTAATGAGTAAATTCATTCTAAGCAGATCTGAAGTAGTAATTGACAAACATTGCCATGATTGAATGACAACAAAGGTAACTGATATACAAGCTAAAGACAAATTGCAATTAACATGATGAGAAGGTTACATCAAACTCTATATAAGGAGGTGTAAAATAGAATGTTTTCATATTATTTTTATATTCTCAGCAAACGAATATAAATCATAACAAATATCGCACGCAAAATTAATGCCTCGTATAGTGATTAAGTCAGTGACTCTTTGACATCCAATCACAAAATTGCAGACGCTCAACTCAGCCTCAAGATCTCTACACTCAAACCTCTACACACAGAAAGGCTGTTTCATGCATTTGATTTTGCATAATATTTTGGCGACAGGAAATATTATGTCACTTGCCATTTTCACTATTATTTCATATTCACCCAATTAAACAGATCTACAGTATTCAGATAAATTCCAGAACTCCCATTACACTGGTCAGTTGGGAAGCTGGGAGTGTTGATTGTTACGCCAATTTGATTCATAGCCGGAAGACATGGGTCCAATATTTGATGGGATATTGCAAATGAAGTTATTTGTGTGTTTGTTCTTTGATATGTCACAAGTTAATAAAGAGATAGGGCACTTGGTTATTTGATGGGTAGCTATTAGTATTAGCATGTAGCTCTGTACTCGTTTTTATTGTTTTGCATTAAAATCCACACTAGACCGGCTGGTTGAGTACTGTGGCAGTGATACCATATCAGACCTTGAAACATTGGTCCTGGTCGAGTATTAATGTCGCACACTGTATGTATATATATATATATATATATATATATAGACTAGATGTATATCTTTTTTCCAGGGCCAAGACATCTAGGCACCAGGCCTAGCTATCACTTGGGCTGAGTTGTATAGCAACCATTGAAGGAAGCTACATAACTCCTGTTCTGGATTAGCTCAAATCTAGGTCATCATAACCCAATTCGGGCATGCTAGTTTCTTGGCCACAACGTGGCAGCACTGTCATTCACTACAGCATAATATGGCACAAGGAAGCCAGCGAACAGTTCGGGTTACCATCGAATCACTAACTTGCCTTTTTGGCAAATGATATATTACTTTGACATAATGTGGGACCCCCCCCTATTAAAAAAAACTCCCGGGATTTACATCGATCCCAAAAATGATTTTGGCTTCAAAAATACGGAATTCCGTATCCAATAATTGAAGTCTTTCACCTCTGTAATGCTCTATATAAAGCCTCCTGCATCTAATCAGATGACCAAACTGTCTCCAAGAATCATAATTAAAACAATATAGTTTTTACAATGGCAATACCTTTTGGAATATACAAAGCTGAGGAAATGTCCTTGATACATCAAGTTTTATTAATTCAACACTCGCTTCTTTGCTGGATGGTAAATCTGAAAGTAAAAAAGGTCAAATTATTAAAAACAAAACATATTACAAAAAATGGTTATGATAATTTAGTTAGCATAAAAGTAACTGACTAGTACAAACATTGGATATTTTACAATATTAGATTATGAAAATGTGAGCAGACCATATACCAGTACATAATCAGTTAGTTTTAATTCTAAGGAAAAGTAGGAGAAAATATAGAAAAAAGTAGCAGAAAAGTAGGGAAAAGGAATGATCAAGTAGAAGAAAAGTAGGACTGAAACAGCATAAGTAACACTATTTGTCTTCATAGAGGATAAATAAATGTAAATACACAAATAAATATAAAAGATAATAGGAAATGCTGGAAACAATACTATTATAGTACAGCTGCAAAATAGTATTGGAACACTTCTAATAACTTTATGACTGATTGTAGTGTTACAAAAAGAGCCTTAAACAGACATCAGAGTGACCTTTGAAAAAATAAACTCCTCAAAATCAGGACAGGAAACTGCAGAGCAAAGTGAGCCACAAACAGTGAGAGGGGGGAGGATTGTAAACTCGAAGAAAAAATAGGATTTTGTGCATTCTTTAGGACAATCTTAGATTACTTGAGGGGGATAAAAATGTCTTCTGCACCAATTTAACCCACTCCAGATTTTAAAAAGAGTCACTCTTAGCTCTGGAAAAAACCTGGATAACTCTCTTCTCCACTTCTAGAACCTCTCTGTGGCTAAATATATGACTGATGATAATGTTTCACAGCATCAGAGTCTAATGTATGACCTTTTTAATGTAAAAATGAGATGGACAATACTGTAACATTCTATATCAACTGCTTATAAGGAATAATGTGGATGTTTATGAGCTAAAAATTAAATATTAATGCTCTAAAGATTACAAAATGGCACAGAAAATTATTAAAAAAATACATAAAAACTGACTTGTTTTAAAGGCAACAACTTCGAGACCCATATATAGGCTCAACATAGTAGTGCTCCAACTCAACTCCACAGCTTCATTTGAGTGTTAAAGGAGCACAATAAACATGACAAAATTAATATCTGAGAATCAGATATTCAGATGAATAGCATTATGAAACTTGCTGTAGAACCAACTCAATGTTACTGGCCCATAAGAATCTATATTGATAGTATCATAGCTATCAATATTTGAAATTATAATTTGAAATATGACTTACTGCTAACATGACACTATACATCACAAAACCATGTAGTTTATCCATACCAAAACAATTCAACATCATAAGTATTCTTTTGTGAAAGGTTCAACTGCTTTTTCAATTTAATCAGATTTTTCCCAAATTTAATTTTAATAACAATTAAGTCATCACAAGTTTACACTTTCAGTACATAATTACCCTACATATTCTACACTATACTAAAATCTTAAAAGGATTGCTGTATTGTGTTTATCAGTTGATTTAGTTAAAAAATCAAATCACATTGTATATAATGTTATATCAGTTCTAATATTGTATAGTATGGAATGTCACCTTTTTCATGAGTTTTTGATAGATAGTAACATCCTTTGTCTTTAAGCCAGGAAAGTATTGGAGTGTTTCTGCTGACATGTGCCTTTGCCATTGATATTGAGGGATACTTTATGCACAGTCAGTCTACTGAGAGTTTTGGTGGATGTGCTGTGACAGAAAGCCGTCTTAATTTTGATGACAAATGAGAATATTCTTTCAGAGTCTGCACTGCTATGAAACAAGATCAAAATATCCACAATCACAGAGGCAAGGATATCAAACTGTAATTGTTCAGTGCCATTCTTGATCTGTTTCATCGATAAAAGCTACATAAATTACTTTAATAAAATATAATTACAAGCTAAGTCATCATGAATTGATCACAACAAACATACATCTCCATGTATTATCAATGATGCATACAGATTCTACTAGGAATTTTAGAAAGAAAAGAACAGCAGCAAGGACAGGTAGGCCTATCGCTGGTATTTTGGTTCAGTTCCTAAAATCCCTCATTATCGCCGATGTAAAAATTAGGTAAATAAAAACATATCTAACAGTCACTGGATATAGCTTCGTGTTGTCCGTTTCCTTAGATCCATCAGTAGCTACACTGAATGGTTGGTTCTGTATCTAACTGGCAATGTAATTTGACTCACTACTGACTGACATCTCCACAAGAATATTTGTTTTAGTGCGACTACTCACTGCCATATTTCTTCACTATCTCTGTATCAGTAAACATTGTACAAAAGAAAGGATCTCCTGCATATGTAAAACCCATCACCCCCACAAAATCTGGGCCCTCTTGGAAATAATGTACCATTCCGATTCACTGACCCAGCAAAGGTTTTCAAGCCATATGGTCTAAAGTAACTGTATGGCTAAGACAATGTATGGCTAAGACAATGTATGGCTAAGACAATGTATGACTAAGACAATGTATGGCTAAGACAATGTATGGCTAAGACAATGTATGGCTAAGACAATGTATGGCTAAGACAATGTATGGCTAAGACAATGTATGGCTAAGACAGTGTATGACTAAGACAGTGTCAGAACTGTACCACATGTAACTATTACAGTAATAGGCACATTTATCGTAGTTTTCAGAGTACAAGTGTAATGGTGTAATGAAGAACAGAAAATCTTAACGGTTGGCAGTTATGTAGTATTGGTAAATAAAACTGTTACAAATTTCAGTTGATATATTGTATAATTTACTTGTAAATCAGATTGTCCCTCATATTTTACCATACCTGTGTAATGTTCTATCAGTTACCTCATATTGGGAACTGCACTAGCTTATACATGTATCTCATATTGACTTTGTAGATATAAATTTAATATGTTAGTATTATATGATATGCTGACCCAAATTGTGAAATGTAACATAAAGTTGCAATAATTGATGATAATAACACAAATGATATGCACATTTTTACAGCAATTTACATAATTTATACATGACAGAGCCAAACAAAAAAGTAGGAAAAAGTAAGAAATAATAGAAATTTTGGATAAAAAGTAGGAGGAAGTAGGATGACATAAACAGTTTGTTGTCAATGTAATGGCTGGTTGATTCAATAAAAAAGGAAGACGAGTATCTGTTTTAAAGAATAACATTCATTAAACTTATTACAATTAAAGTCTAGATCTAGCTATCTATAAATTATATAGATTAATTATACATTTACTTTTCCATGATGTAGAAATAACACAAGAAAGTAAATAACAAAACCAGCAACTAAAAATAACAAACTGCCTCCAAATAAACAATGATTTCTGATTTACAAAAGTGAACTAAAATGTTTAAACTTCAAATAGATGTGAAGTAAAGTGGACATGTCTGTCAGTGTGATGATTGATGTACATAATAAACTAATCATCCTTACTAATATTATAGAAAATATAGAAACATATTATTATATCATATCTAAATTTACTAATTGTATCAGCAATATTACAATATTCTATTGTAAAAGTTACTATATAATTTTATAACATTTACAGAGAGATAACAATATCAAAATATAAATGTTTCTATTCATTATTTTCATTATTGTACATTACAAAGTAATTCTATCTTTGTTGATTTCTGTAACAAAGAGAAGTTTTTTAATTATCTCTCTCTTAAATAATAATAGAAGTGTGTTTATAATGATGTCTTCTTATTAATGAAAGTTTATAAATATGAAGGAGACCTAATAAAGGGAAAGAGCAGTTTTAGAAATATATCAGTTTGTGATTATAAACTTCCACTGAGTTTCCTATAAATATTGATTTACTTTCTAATTATTATGTGTGATCCTGTTTACAAAATATCAAAACTAGTTTCAGCATTATTATAATACAAAAGGTATCAAGTATCAATTGGGTTTCTGTACAAAAAAATCAAATTCAAATAACAAACCAGATCATTAAAAAGGAAGGTCTCTTATTTACTAGGAATTTAATATATATAGATTTTATAACTAACAGTTTGGTAGTTAAATAGCAGATTCATTATAAATATGGCATCATTTATAAATAAGTTTAATTAAAGAGACATTTTAAATATCACTTATGGAGGAACTATTTCACTGTCACCAGGTAGTCTTCAAAACCGATGATGGGTCATGGTTACCATGACAACAGGGAGATAATGATAATCACTTCCATAGTATGTTATATTATAATTTGTACAACTAAAATATGAAATAAATATATATATATATATATATATATATATACAAGCTGAGAGTCATCCCACTCAGTCTCCAGACTTACCATGAAGCATTCTCATTCCATTCAGTATAAGCTCTATTTGTATTATCATAGAAAAGTTTATATATTTATGCCAAATGGTATAACACACACATACACACACACACTTTGATCAAATTCTGTTGATACTCATATTTATTTTTAGAATTTGGAGTGTTTTGGTAACATCCAAATATTGCTTAACGATAAATAAAGAAGTAAATCAGTTATATACCAGAAAATGATGATATGCTATCTGTGTCTGATCCAGCTTCTTTCATAATCTTCAGTCGATCTTTGGCACGATTCAGACAAATTTCATATAATTCTATGAGAAAAAAAATCATCACATAAACATCAACTTCAACAGAATAATTAATTTAATTAGAAGATGTTGGCTTATACTAGAGTTTAATAAACTTGAACTATACGTTATCTTACCTGGTGTAAGGTTAAGGTCATTACCAAAGGCCAATTTCCACACTTTACCTCTAACACTGGGAGGGATACCATTCCACCAGAGATCTCTCACCCTCTTTGTGTACCTCCTGTAATTATATAAAATTGTGTCTGTGAGTGTGTGTGTGTGTGCACATGCATGCATGTGTTTGTTTATCACTGGTTCTAAATTTCAGAGAAAGTGAGAGATGCTAATAATAAATGTTAAAGGCCTCAGGTATTTGAATTATCAATATATATACACACACACACATATACATACATACACACACACACACATATATATATATATATATATATATATATATAGAGAGAGAGAGAGAGAGAGTGAGATAGTCTGTTATGTCATAAAAATATCATATTAGTTTGTATAATTAATATGTTAATAATTAATCAGATCTTAAAACTCTGTAATTATTATTTAGAATCTTTTTGACTAAATACAAGAAAATCCTTCTTATTCCAATTATAATAATTAGGTCAAGATTAACATATTAAGAACATGATTATATGATTTTAATTTTGTAAGTATCAAGTAGTCAATTAAAGATTCTATTATATCACCAGATTTTAAAGTGAGTGGGTAAAGCTTTAATTGATCTGTGGACGGATATCAAAATTTTTATTCAGAGAAAACAATTCTTCCAGTTACAGTTATACAAAGTTTAAGACATGAAATATATATAAATACAATAAATTTAGCTGTAAAATATAATACCTGTAATAATGATTAGTGAATTATGTTAATAAGTAATAAATAGTCTTAATGTAAGAAATAGGACCTTTGGGGTTAAATAATCTGAACAAGTTATCACAGTTTGTAATTCACATGTAAAAAACCATAGCCAATGGCCACAATGTACCCACATGTATATTTATTGAGCACAAACTTAATTATACACCACCTTGGCTCAATCAGCTGAACAATCAGCCCAATCACAATCCTCATTTACTGTGTGACTCCACCCACTAAATAAGTTTTATCCTAATTGCAATAAATAAAACATATGCATTAGCTGTGAATAAACAATCATATTTTGTGTATAAAAGACCTGTGTTTTGATCATATCGGGCATTTATTTTCACACATGCACCTATAAACATTCATTTATTGGTTCATATAGTTGCTACCTTCATCTGTAAAACATGGACTATTTTTGGCGGATGAATATCACCAACCCAAGATGGCTGGTACTTTTTGCCCAATTTTCCAGAAACATATTATTTTCCACACAAACATTGAGGTAACATTTGTGTTTTAAGTCTACAAATTATTAAACAATTACTGGGAACATTTATGAAATAAACACTTGTATGTAATCTTAAAGGATGATGCAAAATAAGGTGAATACATGGACTCCCTATTATCACCCATTTGATAGTGCCCCTGTCTCGCTTCACAGTCCACCTATAACACGGTCGACGGGTTGTGGCTTCCAATGAAGTGTTATAACAGGGCCTGTCTGTATGTCTAGTTTTATTTATATTTATGGAGGGAGTGGTCTGAAAGGATGTTTAGAGATGATGATGTTCTGAGTGAGTGCCACTATATGCCAGTGTATGTATCCTAAAAAGGTATACACACACACAAACAAACAGACACCCGAATAGCTGACTGATTAACCAATTTACTGACAATGTGGCTGGTTGCTCACTCACTCACTCACTCACTCACTCACTCACTCACTCACTCACTCACTCACTCACTCACCACTCACTCACTCACTCACTCACTCACTCACTCACTCACTCACCACCCCCCACTCACTCACTCACTCACTCACTCACTCACCCTCACTCACTCACTCACTCACTCACTCACTCACTCACTCACTCACTCACTCACTCACTCACTCACTCACTCACTCACTCACTCACTCACTCACTCACTCACTACTCACTCACTCACTCACTCACTCACTCACTCACTCACTCACTCACTCACTCACTCACTCACTCACTCACATTGTCTCCCAGTTAGGAAGTATTTCCACATTCCAGATTTTGACAGCAGCTGACAAGGCATCCTCATGTTTCAGTTGTTGCTGAAGTTGTTTTTTACGTAATTTCGCTTCTTTCATTTCTGGAAGTAAACAAATAAAAAATGAAAATCCAGTCTTTACTGATTCATCTATTGCCCACTGATTAATTTAGCTATTAATCAATTTCAATTAGGCAGGATGAAACAATATCTTGTGATTCTTACATCAGAACATCTGTAGCCTATAACATCCCTGATACAAACAGTATTAAGTTACATGATCAATATGGAGGGTTGACTTTCTCCTCTGTCATGAGGAGAAATATCTTTATACCCAGGAGAAATGGCAGCAATATGGCAGCGTAATGATCTCCTCTGTCATGAGGAGAAATATCTTTATGCCCAGGAAATATGGCAGCAATATGGCAGCATAATGATCTCCTCTGTCATGAGGAGAAATATCTTTATGCCCAGGAGATATGGCAGCAATATGGCAGCGTAATGATCTCCTCTGTCATGAGGAGAAATATCTTTATGCCCAGCAAATATGGCAGCAATATGGCAGCGTAATGATCTCCTCTGTCATGAGGAGAAATATCTTTATGCCCAGGAGATATGGCAGCAATATGGCAGCGTAATGATCTCCTCTGTCATGAGGAGAAATATCTTTATGCCCAGGAGAAATGGCAGCAATATGGCAGCGTAATGATCTCCTCTGTCATGAGGAGAAATATCTTTATGCCCAGCAAATATGGCAGCGTAATGATCTCCTCTGTCATGAGGAGAAATATCTTTATGCCCAGCAAATATGGCAGCAATATGGCAGCGTAATGATCTCCTCTGTCATGAGGAGAAATATCTTTATGCCCAGGAGATATGGCAGCAATATGGCAGCGTAATGATCTCCTCTGTCATGAGGAGAAATATCTTTATGCCCAGGAGAAATGGCAGCAATATGGCAGCGTAATGATCTCCTCTGTCATGAGGAGAAATATCTTTATGCCCAGCAAATATGGCAGCGTAATGATCTCCTCTGTCATGAGGAGAAATATCTTTATGCCCAGCAAATATGGCAGCAATATGGCAGCGTAATGATCTCCTCTGTCATGAGGAGAAATATCTTTATGCCCAGGAGATATGGCAGCAATATGGCAGCGTAATGATCTCCTCTGTCATGAGGAGAAATATCTTTATGCCCAGGAGAAATGGCAGCAATATGGCAGCGTAATGATCTCCTCTGTCATGAGGAGAAATATCTTTATGCCCAGCAAATATGGCAGCAATATGGCAGCGTAATGATATATGTAAACCATTGTATCTCCCAGATACGTTCACACAATTAATTATTGATGTATTCCTGTTTTAAGAAAACAACTAAAATTCAATATTTAACTGATTTATTATATCATATATATAAACACACACACACACACACACACCAGCTTATAAACTTATAACTAAGGGCTTAGATTATTAAAATAATTTTTTTTTAATGAGTAAACATCCTCGTCCCAACCAATATTCACTGCCGGAATTTTTTGCAAACACATAAACAAACAAACATGCACACTTGTGTGTGTGTTTATTAAAAAGAAACTTGACTGAGAGCTGCAAGAACTCAAATAACACAGAGAAAACACCAGTTAGCCAGCATAAAGTGCTGCCACGTGAGGATTGTTGTTATTGCAAACATGCTGACAAACAACAAACATTGGCTTTTGATATATACAATAATCTGAGTCATCTGAAGTAAAACATTCCACAAAAATAACTAATATTATGATCAAGGTTTCAACTATAATAACTTATTGTGTTGTATTCACAGAAATCTGACTTGTTTTTTGGTAAATAATAAGATTATGGTGATAATAGAATTATACTGGCATACCATACATACAAGGTACCATAACTAGCCACATCATTATAATATTTTGTATACTGGTATATGGTGAAAATGTTTGCCAGTATATTTTAGTCAATGTAGACTGTCTATCATATAAGAATGTGTGTGTGTATATGTGTGTGTGTGTGTGTGTGTGTGTGTGTGTGTGTGTGTGTGTGTGTGTGTGTGTGTGTGTGTAAGTGTGGGGGGTGACACAGAGAGAGATAGAGAACACCGAGAAAAGAAATATGTACCACATAAGAGTGATTAAATAAACACAAATGAATATGTCACACTTAATATAATCCAGATATCCCACTAACCTGATATAATACACAATAAGTTAATACAGAAACCTACCATTGATAATAACAGTAGAGCTACCCAGTGAGGTATAGTTGATAATAACAGTAGAGCTACCATTGAGGTATAGTTGATAATAACAGTAGAGCTACCAGTGAGGTATAGTTGATAATAACAGTAGAGCTACCAGTGAGGTATAGTAGATAGTAACAGTAGAGCTACCAGAGAGGTATACTAGATAGTAGCAGTAGAGCTACCAGAGAGGTATAGTAGATAGTAACAGTAGAGCTACCAGAGAGGTATAGTAGATAGCAACACTAGAACTACGAGTGAGGTATAGTAGATTAGTAACAGTATAGCTACCAGTGAGGTATAGTTGATAATAACAGTAGAGCTACCAGTGAGGTATAGTAGATAGTAACAGTAGAGCTACCAGTGAGGTATAGTAGATAGAAACAGTAGAGCTACCAGAGAGGTATAGTAGATAGTAACAGTAGAGCTACCAGAGAGGTATAGTAGATAGCAACACTAGAACTACGAGTGAGGTATAGTAGATTAGTAACAGTAGAGCTACCAGTGAGGTATAGTTGATAATAACAGTAGAGCTACCAGTGAGGTATAGTAGATAGTAACAGTAGAGCTACCAGTGAGGTATAGTAGATAGTAACAGTAGAGCTACCAGTGAGGTATAGTAGATAGAAACAGTAGAGCTACCAGTGAGGTATAGTAGATAGTAACAGTAGAGCTACCAGTGAGGTATAGTTGATAATAACAGTAGAGCTACCAGTGAGGTATAGTAGATAGTAACAGTAGAACTACGAGTGAGGTATAGTAGATTAGTAACAGTAGAGCTACCAGTGAGGTATAGTAGATAGTAACACTAAAACTACCAGCGAGGTATAGTAGATTACTAACAGTAGAGCTACCAGTGAGGTACAGTAGATAGTAACAGCAGAGCTACCATCATCAGTTAGCACTGAGGTATAGTAGATAGTAACAGTAGAGCTACCATCATCAGTTAAGACTGAGGTATAGTAGATAGTAACAGTAGAGCTACCATCATCAGTTAAGACTGAGGTATAGTAGATAGTAACAGTAGAGCTACCACCATCAGCTAACATTGAGGTATAGTAGATAGTATCAATAGAGCTACCACCAGTGAGGTATAGTAGATAGTAACAGTAGAGCTACCACCATCAGCTAACACTGAGTTATAGTAAAGAAACGAGTTATAAACTCTAACTTACGGTAACACATTTAGTATCACTGAATCAGTTTAGTTAAATAAATATATCAAATTTGCAAAACAATTCGGGTGAAACTTGAAAACAGGTTCCATGAAAACAGGTCATAGTAACTCATTTTTAATACCTCTAAATTAAATAAAAATATTTTGACTTCAACTGTGTATTGCTGAAAATTATCCTAACACAATTTGACTATCTAACAGAGAAATAAATTACACAGCTACATTTAAAACACACTCATTATATCATATTAAACAGGGTTCAACATTAATGTTTAACCATTTGCTAATAGAATGCTGGTATTGGACAACCTCACACCAAATATCATTATAAATTATGGATGGCCGACCTGGCAAAGTAGATTTTTCATGAGAACTTCAGAGCATATTTATTCATTATTAGTTTTCGACAAATATTCTAATTATTTAAATATCGAAATCCCATGTGCGGGATCTGTAAAATTTTAGAAATTGCTGCAGGTCAGAAGGACCATTAACTGATAAAACTCCTGGTCCTTCAACAAAGCTCCTGGTCCCAAATCAATAAGTTATACATATATGATATTGAATTTACAAAAGACAGAAAATATGTTGCTGGTAATAAAATGTATATGTCATCATCCAGTGTTGCTGAATATGATATATGTGGCATTATTCGTGGTTTGGGAAAGCTCCTAGTTGTTTGCATCACAGACATCATTGCAATAGTGATGGCATAATTCGATATAAATATTGTGGGTAATAATATTAATAAACAACCAACTTTAACATGCATGTTTTACCAATCCTCTCATATATATCGATCATGTAATGAGATCTTCTCATCCACAAAAATTAATCATAGTGTTAAAATAGTATGACATATCACCTGAGTAATGAAGTCACATCTTAAAACATTACAATACATGTTTGTGTCAACATTAGATAGAGAGTTATTCTGAGACTAGTAGATTATCTATTGTATATACAAGTAGTAATTACCCATATGCCAGATATAGTTAAGTAGTCAGTGAAGGGGTCAACTAGACTGGATATCGAGTTATCATATAAATGTGGATTAGCCTGTTAGCTCAATTGCTGTATTACATATTGTATGTATTACAGTCATGTTGTAGTAGATGTTGTTATATTGTTATCATTTTATTTAAATTGAGTTTTAAAAGTCAGCGTAAATTTTTTTTAAACCTGTTTTTTACATGATGTTAATAACCGTTAATTAACAGGTGTTAATAACTTCTGTGTAAAAACCTCCCAACCCTGCTGTTCACTGCACTCACTAACTGACTGACTAATTGATTGTTAGGCCTTCAGAGAATGAATGGATCAGAAACCAAAGTCAAACAGCAATGATATGACATGTAAACAGCAGACACTTATTATATAAATTATATTACACATTATTGTTAATTCATGATAGTTAGACCATATTTTGACTTTAAAGGCCGGTTACTATTAATTCAGAAATAGGAAAGCTGATTAAAAATAGGTAATCATAAGCATTTTTTTTGAGAACGCAGAAATGTACATGCAACATAAACTGACAACATATTTCAGGCCACATCTAAATATTTCAGACTTTGCCATACAGTTTGATGGTGTCACTGATACATCAGTCACTGAACAGGAATACAGTACTAAGGTGATTGACGGTGATCACTAGGTATGGCATGCTCATGCAGAAGGTGTTTTTGATGTCATAAACAAAGCTTTTGAGGACAAAAGTGTGAAGTGGAGATTGAAGGTTGTGGGTATTATCTGTGATGGTGTGAGTGCGAATTTAGGTAAGAAAACAATGTAACTAGATGGGAGAAGGCAGATAATTAAAACAATTGTCTCATAATACGCCATGTTGTTGTACATCAGAGTAGCTAACAAAAATTAGACTAACTATACCAGTATAACAAATATCTACAAAAATAAAAGACAATGTGTGTTTATTTGTTTGTGTTTCTGACAAAAGAATCTTAAATGGCTGTAAATATGACATATAGGCTGGGACTATGATGTTTAATCATTAAAATTAGATTTTTAATATTCTAAACCTTTAGTTATATGGGCCGAAGTATGGCATGTGGCTTCTAAACTTATGTTCTTTAAAATGTACATATACTATAAAAGTATAAGTATTGAAGTAAAGTCTTAAAAGAACTACAACAGACAGCTGAAACAATGGAGTTAAATTACTGAAGATGGACCTCTCTGGAGGGAGTTCTGAAAACACCCACTGCCTCCCATCAGGCTTTGTAAGCCAATTTTTACAATGTTAGCTATACCAAGCCAAGCCTGGACAGACATCAACCAAAATTAGTGTTTCTAGTCCATAAAAACCACAGAATTATGAGATACATCCACTTTCTAAGAGATGTATTGTAAATGTTGGTAAGATTGATGATCAGTTACCAGAGAGATTATATAACTTCACACTAAAGTAAATGTACCAGAAACAGTGAATCTGGAACTGATAGCTTTAGGTCAATAACCAATCAAGGGAATTACACTAACATGTATGTCACAAGAAAGGTTGTTGATAACACTAGACAGTGATGGAGCTATTGCTACACGGATCATAAAAGTTGGTAGGTTATTTAATGTCAATGAGTGGCCAAGAAACCAGGACGTTCTAGTTCCATATGACCAGCAAGATCTCAGTGTTATCCTGGATCACTCTACAGATGTATTGATCGACTAGAACTTCATGTACAGTGGACTCAGCTAATTCATGCAAGTCTTTGACGTTGGAATAGTACAACAGATTCCCACACTCTATGCAGACCCATAGCTAGATTAAAAAAGGGGCAGAGTGGGAAGAAATACATGGGCACTGAGGGAGTGGATGGGTCGAACCAGGGGTGGGTTTGGGAGCGGGGAAGGATAATGGTTGCATTAATAAGAATTTTAAAGGACAGGAACTATGCATGTCAGTTTTGATTCTGTGTTAAACAATAACTACACATAATTATGTATCTTTATCAGTATTATTCTGTGGTATTATCTTATTTGACTGAGGATTAAACTTTTAATGCATTATGTCAAAATTGGTCTACAAATGTAATAACATGACATGTATACAATAATGACGAAGTAAAGAACATCTACATATATAATTAAATTATTTAATTTCTGAGGCCATCACAGTTTTACTCATTTAGTAAATATTTTACTGTAACAAGTGAATGGGAACATGACAATACTTAAGGTATATATATATATATATATATATATATATATATATGCAAGTATGCTGACTTATACACTACAAGTTACAATATCATTGTGCTCATAATCATTTTTAAACTAGCCACTGGAACAAGAGTATGAGATCTTAGTCTCCTCTGTATCAATCTGGCCAACTTGACTTCTGACCCATATTTCTTCCTCCATGTTCAATTTGATGTTTAACAATAGGTTCAGTCTTTTATTTCCAAGACTGGCACATCAATCTGACTTTGTCAGCTTTAAATGACTGAAGAGTCTTTCAACTTCTGCTGAGGATAGTGACAGTGAACTAGCAACACTATACATATATGTCAGTTTTGAGTACAGCAAATGCAGGTTCTTTGATATATCCAATATTCTGTCCAGTTGAAGCTTCCTGGGAATCTGTAATGGAGATACACCTGGCTATGTGCTATGTCCAGTTGCTTCAGCCATTCCACCCATTCCTAAACTAGCGACAATAACTACCTAAAAATAAGACCCATATATTGGTATGTGGTACCTTTTCTGCTAAATTTGTTCTGTTCTGACAGGTTTTTTTTCAATGCAATTGACCAATGAAAACACTCAACACAAAGGTTTGATGTACCATGTTAGACATAAACAACATCTGAAGATAACAGGAAAAGCACTCAGTAAAAGAAAAAGACTTTAAATAATAAAATATACATATGTTATATAAGTTGCACATCAAGGATATATTGTTTTATATGTATTATGTACTACATATATATTATGTGAACTCGTTGTGCAGTTAGTGGTTCATAATTCAGTATGTACCTTTGTTTTCTGATTTAGTGGTATTTACGCACAAAGGATATTTATAATGACACATCTGTTATTAGGGAAGATTACAACTAAAGGAATTGCGCAAATCACAGATTTATGCATTCAAAACATTTTGTATGATCATTTTGTATGATCTGAAGTGGCTATAAATCAACAACAGATATTATCTGTAGCAGTTTTGTATAGTTATACACAATATGTCAACTCCCATAAATTAATGGCAGTAACTTTATCAGGGCTGATTCTAGGATGTGTTTTTACAGGATTCCCGTGAAATTTAGATGAGGGATGCAAAAACGTTGTTGGCTAGTCGAACATCGGAACCATGTTCACTGGCCCAAACACTCAAAAGGCATGCGCCAAATATGTGTATTTTTGGTGCTCGAATGTGGAGCTGCAAGCCAAGCATCAGAACTGTGTATGCTAGTGATACTCTTTTGGATGCTCGTATGCGGTTATAAAAATCCAAGCGAAAACTCTATTATGCTGAACCGCTATATTAGAAAATGTAACAAATTTTGGAGTCAGCACATATGCAAATGCTCGCCGTTATTGGGAGGCAGTGCATGGGCATTGACTGCTTGGACATTTAGTGCCAACGAACATGGTTACGCAACTACTTCAAAAAAATATAGCAACTGCGCCTGAAGTGCCTCAGAAAATTTCCATTAAATCTCCGTCCGTTATATGATACACCCACTAAATATTCCGAGTAATGAATGACTTACTGAAGTTACTTAGTTTTTAATCGTGCATTGTTATGTGCTGTTTGATTGCCTGAGACACTGAAAATGCATGAAAATTGGCCAATGACGGCCCGTCTTCTAAGTTTTTTCAAGTATCGTCATGACAACCGTCAACAATCATGGCGAAACAAATATCTTCGTGCCCTTGGCACTCCCCCTGACTACTTCAGGGCCAACTTCATCAACAGATATGACATCCAGCGCCCACTTCCTAACAATCGTAGAATCAACACTGGTCTATGGGTGGGGCAGTATATCAATGGGAGATTTGTGGGGCAGGGCGAGGATTCTGCTGGGCAGGGTGGGCAGGGTGGGCAGTAGGAGGGGCAGGGCGGTGCGCCCTCTGTAACTGTATAGCAAGGCCTCTGCTCTATGGAATAGGGAGACCTCCACCTCAATTTGTTCAAATCCTGAAGCCCTTCAAATTAATCATGGTCCAGCTGTATGTGAGCAGGATTTCTCTGCTCTTAAGGGAATAAAGCCAGATTGGAAATCCAGTCTAGTCGTTGACCAGAATGATCGTTTAATGTGTGTGTGGCGATAGAGGAAACAGATCTTTTGGAATATGATGCACAGCATGCACTTCAAAGATGATGGCACATCTGGACAGAGAAGACTCCAATTTTGTGATGTTCATTGTAATAATTGTGGTTCATTAAATTTTATGTTTTTAAGTGTCATTTCTGTATCTATAAGTCATCTACACGTACGTACTGAATCACACATACACACAATAATTCAGTGTGTTGTTGATAAAGTTTAATTTGCCAAAACAAATAGGATTTTCCTTGAAATTTATTTTTTAAATAGTTGGAAACCTAATTTGCATTCAGGCAAGTAGATTTTAGAGTTTATTGATTAAAATAGCAATGCTTTTAAAGTGGTTAATGTGAGTCCTGTTAAACGTTATTTTATTTGGGTCAATTTATGGATTGTTTACATTCATGTCAGTTGATCTGGCTATTAATGACTGTAATTTTGTTTTTGTGGATTAACATAAATAGCTTCAAACTTGATGTTTTATATTCATCTTTATTAATCTACAAAAACAACAATCAAATATCAATAAAGATTATTGTCTTATGATTTATCAAGTTCAAACATTTCAAATTTTGCTGGTATAGTGAAAACATTAATCTGAAAATGTTTCCTTGATTATGCCTCGTAAATAAACATCAAAATATCGATATAATGAAGAGATAGTTGATACTACAGTAAACAGCTATATCATTATTGAAAAGAGAAAGGATGTTAATTATACAATTATATCACCAATACTTAATAAATCTATTATCCCAGTGAATGGCTTGTTTAGTCAAATATTACAATTTCATTTAAGTTTTTGTCACATTCCAATATCTATATACTGTCCTCTCCTGCTCAGGTTATTTTAATATTTAAGGCCTTTTCAAAAGACACTTATGAAAATATAGCATATGGCACATAATATATATAATATGTTGACATTACATGACATAGCATGAAAATTAACTGATAAACCATCCAAAAATATTATTCACAATTCTCTGTGTTAGCCACTTCACAAACACACACACACACACACAAACCTTTTTTCTTTGCTGCCTCTACCATAGCCTCATATTGTTGACGATGTCTAAGCTCTTCTTCAGGATCTTTTGAAGGTAAACCTCTGGAATATAAATAATAATAACCTTCTGACCTTTAACCTCTGATCAGTATATATATATATATATATTATATATATATATATATATATATATATCAGCATAATATGTCCATAAATAATATACAAGATATACACTCAAATATCAAAGGGTCAATAACCTTTTTTTATTAAAGATTTAACTGCTTTACAGCCTTAGTTCACATTTTTGTAAGTTTGGACAGATTACAAAATTATTTTGTGAGAGAGATAAACTGAGTACCAATAACCTCATTATATTTTATGGAAATCAGTGTGTAAACAAGAAGAGTAAACTACTGAGAGTAAATGATGATGTTTTCATGTTTATACTCAAAATGACTATTTTCAATCAGTGTTGTTTTTTTACATAAAATATTGTCATTTAAATTGGAATGTTTCACATAAACATTACCATTTATATAATCTATATTTGAACTATTTATCTGAAACTGAACTGGTTAAATATGTGATTACAGTTACCTAAAAATAGACTTGATGACCTTGACAAATCCTCACAGCAATGTCATTTATTCCAAATTAAAAACCTCCTGAAGTTAAAGTGTATTTTGTGTGCTATGTGAATGCTACACAAAACAAACTAATTACAAAAGTTTTGTAGAGAGCCACAATTATAATAATAAATCATAATTTTAAGACCATTAAGTAACATAAATTAATTATTATACAGGTGGCTAAATGAGACGTTTACATAATAGGGTAAGAATAGAATTGACAATCAACATATCTAAAAATCACTGTCATCATAACAAAAGTCCAAGAAACATTACAAATATTGCTCCACTAGTCTACAGTTGTAATTTTTCAAATAATTATATAACATCTGTGTTGTGCATTCTCCAAAACTGAGCAAAAATAAGATAAATAAATTTAGAAATATCACAAAATTATTCCCTAGGTCAAATCTTAAATTATTTTAAATATACAGAGGTATTAATATTCTTATTCATATACTAGATGGTATTTATTTATTTTCATATTAATCAAAATAAAATGCATTCATATTGATATTTTAATACAAAGCCCCTCCCCTGCTTTTTACCATTGTCTCGCTGTTATTAATTTTTCACAAATGCAGAAAATTTATATCTGATCACATTTCCATTCATGATTTAAATGTACTAAATCAGGTATATGACTCCCAAACCAAAATAGAAAATGTCGAAGGTTAATGGTAGTTAATAATAAAGACACACGGAGTAAAGCCACGTATCAACTTCTAAGTCAACTACTACTGTATCAATGTTGTAAAATCACTAACTGTTGTCTATTGTATGAACAAAAGTAATAAAAATATTTTTATTTATTCTCAGTAAATATATTCAGCGAAGAGTGTTATTTTAAATCTCTATACAAAATAATATTACTAATATAATGAACCAATATTATAAATGAAGTAGAAATAATATGACAAAAGTTAGCCAAATTACATTGCAGACAAGTAATTATTATTCTGACCTTGGTCGGTGTTCCAGTATTAATGCTGTTGTTGATGGTGCTTCTATATCTGTACGTTTTACTTTAAGTTGATCATTATATTTGATGGAATATGACTCCGTCACCGACCTCGATTGACAATCTGTCATAAGATTATCATCCTTTATAGGAGACGTCTTCGGTGGGATCTTACCAAACAGACGCCAGCCAAGTGGACTACTATCAGCTGATGCTTCCTTCGCTTTACGGGAGAATAAGCTCCTGTTAACAAATAAAGGAAATAATTTGTTTATATAAAAATAGGGAAACTTTGAAGTTTAATTCATTAGTCTTTATTATTATGACCAATTCTGATATAATTATCAACAATGGAAAGACATCATCAACACCAAAATATCACCAGCATATATATAACCAAAATATTTTAAATATGACATCATTGACCCGATATTTTGTGACCTGAAAAATAATCCATAAAATCAACATTGTGTTCACAATCACAGTGAGAAACAGATATGTTTTTATTATTAGTTGTTAGTTTTACTGTCAGATAAATACATTTTAGTAAAAGTCCTGTACTTCACTAATTGTTAATTTTGTAAGACTTTAACCATTAAAATAAGTCAAATCTAAATCACTCTATCAGGTTTATCAATTATCAGTATTTATTTAATGGCATCAAACATTCATTGACAACTAGTTCATTTTCCAATCTTGTAATTAGTCTATATACAAGTGTTAGTAATATCATTATATTATACTTTATTACTGTAATATTGATTTATTAACAGTAATTTGTACAAAATAATGATAACGATGTCATTTTTCAATTCCTAAAGCTAACTGTTATCAGATATTTGTTTGGTCAATCTGCCAATCTGAGATTTTAATATAAATATCTTAAGCTAGGACAGTTCTACACTGTCTAAATGACCTAGTTTTTGATAACAAAACAACATAATATATATATAATAAATGTGAACAATACATCTGATCTACACTAAAATATGAACATACATTGGTTTACAAAATGATCTCAACACAGATTTCTCTCTACAATTAGATCATTTACGTTCAAGTCTTTTATTCTCAAATCAATAATCTCCTCTGAGCTAGATATTGTTCTGAAACACAAGTTTTGACCCCCAAATGTCAGTACAATTTCATACCAAGGTAAACAAAAACCCTGCCATCATTGTTTATAACTGAAGTTAACGCTTGATTAGTCGTAATTGTCTGGTTTTAGTGACATTATTAAACATAAATTGTATGCAATTAAGATTAGGTAGACAAAATATGGAAACAATTTTTATCCTATAATATATTATAAGGAAACCAATACTATACACTACAACAAACTAGGATAAAATTATTAACAATACACAAAATTAATTCTCCAAAACAAATTAGATGAAAATACATTTCCTAACTTATCAAATCTACTTAAATGTCAGAGATAATTAATTATATTTATAAATTGCTCCAGGTTCTGGGTTTTAATCCAACCTATAGTTGTATATGTCTTCGTGTGATTTATTTACCGGGGGAGTGACCTCTCTACTGTATGTCCCAAGTGTGACCAACACCGAGGCAAAATAACTCCAAACAACAATTGGATGGAAGGATATTTTAATTGTCTGTCATCCTATTATACTATAAGTATTAATACTTTCTCTTCCAATGTTGTAAGTTAAAAGGATAAATAAGGGAAATTAATTAAGTTTTATCACCAGAATGTCATTGCTTAATCATCCAAAATATTTAGTCTAATGTTATTTAAAACAATAAAGAAATATTAATAATTTAAAACAATTTGATAGAATTCAATGCAACATGTTGAAGATTTTTTATAAAAACAGGAATATCATTAGACATTTTAGATTTGACTGATTCTGTGTTTAGTGATAACTTATCTGTGGCTACAAGTATAAAATTATATATATACAGGTCTCTATGATTATGTATATAAACATGTCAGATAGATAAATCAATCTGAAAATATTTGAATACTATGTGTAGTATTCAGCACAAGTCTATTGTGGAATTCTGTTATCAATAAATTATATATATATATATATATATATATATATATATATATATATATATATAATTCCAATTTTTATTAATTCTCATATTTATTTATCATAAACAAATGTACAATTTCAAAACTAACACACAATACAATTTTTCTATACTCATTATTATAATTCCATTACCTCTCATTAAGATGGAAATAAAGTTTCAATTAGGACACCCAATATCTGTAATAGCAATTAACATAGTCTAGGTGTACCCTGAGTTAGTTAGTTCCAGAGTATTATCTCTCCAGCCAGGTCGGTAATTGCGCCACAGCTGTATTGCTCAACTTTCCCTGGAAATCCTCATAGATATGACGCCGGAGTTTGTGTCTGTTTCGGTCGTGTAGCCTGGTATTTTTGGTTTGTCTGGGAGTGGGATGCTATGCAGGTATTTATTGGAAAGCTGTTGAAAAGCTGTGGATCCCTAATCTGAAGGTTCCCTTCTCTGATTGCCCTAATTTTATCACTTGCACACTGTTTTATTTGGGGGACTTGGCATAGGCGACCCTGCCTTATTGATGTGTAATATGTTATTCTAATATTTGGCCCAATTCCTTCTAGAAGTTTCCAGGTGTATATAATTCAGTATCAACTATCATTACATACTCCTCTCCTGAGAGTACATCTTGAGGGCTGATAGTCGATCCCAATAATTTAGGTCAGATATTGGATATATCTTACTGGAGAATGATCTCAAGAGATACTTAATTTTCTGGATATCTCCAACTTTGTGTGGTGTCCATAGCTGGGAGCAGTAATCTATGTGTGGCTGGACTATGCTCCACCATAAGGTTTTCATAGTGTGCATTTCTCTTGCATGGAAACTTCTTATGATCCACCCGCATTTGTAACAAACTGTCTCTATATGGTCACTGAAACTGAGTGTCACTCATTTTTATACCAAGGTCTTTGACACATTGGGTTTGTTCAATTTTTCTGCTGTTTAGTCCAAAATATGAGGTGGGATGTGCAGTGTCCACGAATGGCTCTTGCTAGTAAGGCCGCTTTATTAAATATACATTATTATTATTATACACACACAAGAAACATGTGTACATCTGACATGACAGCCTGTACATACAGCAAAATGGAAGATATATTCATTCAAATTACTGATAATTGCAATTGTCTTAGAACTAACCCAGCAGCTACAAATAAACCAAATTAACAAAAATCAATTACAGTTAATTACTGACGCAAACAAATCTTGAACTGTAGACAACATGAGCTGTAGTGATCATGTAATTACAGTTATAAGTCAGTGGTCACTAGAACAGGATGATTTGTTTCTATTTCAGACGGCATTCAAGTGGTCACTAAGGTGAGGTGGTTACTGTGTTGAGAGACCAGCTGGACTAAAATGGTAAAAACCCAAGGACTGTAATTTGGCTGTCACTTTAGTGAAGTGTTTATTCTAGTGAGGTGGTCACTGAAGGGAGTTTGACTGCACACACACTAAAACACACCCATTTAGAATTGGATATGCCAAGTTAATTGATTTTTGTTTTATTTGTATATATTCATAAATTATCAATATGAAGCAAATAAAAAAATTCATAGTGATGATTATAATAATAATTATCTCTACATCTTCCATCAATGTCTATATATATGTAGCAGCCAAACTATTACCCCAACAGCCCCCCCCCCCCCTTCTACATGTTCGATTAATCTCAATCAATGGAATATCATGATGTGATATAACAATCAATTAATTTATTTTCATATAATGGAGTTTTATACAGAATGACTGCTCTATAAAATAATACAACTAATTATCATTACATTATAATGAGTTAAACATCTAAAATAGATTAATGATATAATAACCACATTCTGTCCAATTTGGTGGTTGAGCAGCTCTCTCTCTCTCTCTGGTTTATTAATCAGACATGAGAGTGGCCTTTGAAAAAACAACAACCATGAAAAACACGAAAGGAAACCACAGAGCAAAGTAAGTGACATGCAGCTGGGAGTGAATGAGTGCCATAGCCCCCTCCCCCCCCACACAGAATTTTTTTTATTTTGTGCATTATTAGGACAATATGAGATTACTTGAGTGAGGATAAAACATGTCTTTTGTACCAGCTTGATCCAATCCTTATTTCCAAAAACATTATTTTCAGTTCCGGATTAAGTTAAATATGAGTAACTAATGATTTATACTAAAATAACAAACAATTGATAAATAGGTAATTATAACCTTCACTTAATAAATAAAATGCTACAAATGATTTATTTATCAATATGTTTATTCCTTTATTAGTTACAGTGTTTAGATCTGCTGCTTATAATATTACAGTTATTTGTTGTGATATGCTGATATAAACTGGGTTGTTCTAACATTAATTACATTATATATAAATCCATAATCCTGTTTTTATGCTCACCAAAAAATAGCATATTAACAAAGTTACACCTTTAAATACATTGAGATGAGGTAAGGTGTTTAGGTTTAACATTCAAGTCACATCTGTGACAATAGTTCATCAATATATCATAAACACAGGTATAAGTAAGATATCAAACTAACAATCTGGAGGTTTATATGACAATACTTTGACAACTGTACCATCAGAAGACCCTTGAAATATAAATTACTCAATGTAAGTAAATAAATAAAGGAACAGTCAAGTAAATAGTTATCTTTGAACTTAAAAGATGTTGACAGTCTAGTACTATCGTATATACTCGCGTATAAGTCGACCCCGGCAGATAAGTCAAGGTCGTTTTTTGACCCTGTAATTCTTTCCTCCGGCTTATGCTCACCGTATAAGTCGAGGTCAATTACTGTAATTTCCGCGTTATACACCAGAACTAGGTTTAACATGGTTTAAACGGCAGATAAACTGGTAGTTTAAACCTAGGTTTTATTTGTACAGACCATTTTTTTGGTCCACAAATTCATACATATTTTACTTGGATACACACAAAAATAGTTGTTGAAATTACATGAATCTATAAGATGCTATAAGAATAATATATCAATAAAAATATTAATTATACATTGCGACAAACTGCTGTCCACCATAATAACAAAATGAGAAGCAACTAACACCATCACATTTCCAATTACACACCAACATGATGATTGGTTCGTGTTTTAATCCAATTTATCTGTACTGTGATTGGTTGAACTTATCCGTTAATCTGTCTTGTAGGCTAAGAGGTGGGGCTAATTTAATTGATCTATTTATCAATTAGGTGATAAGAAAGGATATTTAATCCTCCATGTGACAGGAGATCAAATGGCTTCTGTTAATCCATTTGGTACTTTTCCTACTAAATAACACTGGGATAAAAACATGAAGAAAATGTAAGCTGAACCTCGACATAATCTCACTGTCTCTACAATGTTTATATACACAAATGTACATATACACAACACCTGAATAAGTTTTGAATATTTTACTTGGGCTGTTATTGAATATTACCCTCTTTTAAAGACAGTACACCTGATGACCCTGTGCGCCAATATTTCAAGAGTTAGATGGTACTAAATCATTGTGTATTATGTGTGATGAAAAGTGCAGTAGTAAGAATCTAAGATTGAGCATATATCAAGGTTTGTCCCAATTTTAAGGCTATACCTGTCATAACATCTACCAGTCAGGCCATGGAGGTGCCCTAGATCAAATAAAGAGCTTCTGATAATAATGTACATTTAATAACCAGAAGGAGCTATTCAAAGGTCCTGTCCTGTGATACACCAGATAATACGTTCACTATATATTCTACTATTTCTCTAGTGTATTCCCAAATTTCAAACACAAAATGGGAACTGATTCTACTACATAATTACATCATCATAGTGAATACTCTGAGAAAGCTATCAGTATTGACTGTCAATACACAGCAGTTAATGGAATATAACCTAGTCATACCACTTTCTGAAAGTCAGAAAATGTGAGTCTTTGTATCAATTGCTGGAGGAATGATACTAACTAACACTTACCATAATAGGTAAATAGAATCAGGGGTGACATGAACATTCTTTTAGGCCATTGTTTTTTGAGTACTTGTTTTACAGGAAATTTTCCTTCCAAAAGCTAGGGTCGGTCAGGACAAAAATAAAATAAATCACTGAAAACATAGGGTAGGTCAAAAAAAATGTACACAAAGTTCAAGTTTCTGAAATTTACAAATGCCTCACGACACATATTCTGGATTACTCAGGTTTTTTGTTTCATTTTACATTGATATTCAAATTCGGTTTGACAATGATATCCACCGTGTCTTCCTTGACAATCGTCTGGCCCACAAGAATGTTTTCTATAATGATTTCTTCAGTTAGTTGGGATTTCACAATCTCCAATAGTTTTGCTTTTTTGAGACTTTATCATTTTCTTTTGAGAGTGAATCGTCAGCGAAAAGTAAACAATAGACATGTCACTGTCAGCCTAATTCAGTAATCGAAGATGGTGAAAGGTCAGTTCCACTTCGAAATTATTTCAGTTACTTCTGCAGTAAACAGGGCTGAAAATTAGTGGTCGCCAACTCGCCCCTGACAACTATTTCTTGGTAAGGGTGACCAATTAATTCAAAATACTCACCCATCAGGTGACCATACTGTCAGACTGGGAAACAATTTGTGGTAAAGCCAAGATTCCATATATGTGATATGCATAATGTGGCATACAAATCCGAATGTGTTTGTGACATTGCACTAGCATATATGACATTACATAGCTGTATTCATCATTCGTGTGTTTCGGACACCCCTCACCTTCTGACCTATTTTTCTTGGGAAAGTCTGCCTGGACACTGAAGTGAATCAGATGGTTGTAACCAGAATTTTATGACCAGGCCCTAAAATTGAGGATTCTTGGCTATGTAGAAAGCTGGAAGACCATGGTTATCATATAATGACAGTGATTTGAAGTTGGATGTTGACTTGGATTTGAAGGAGGAATTAATTGATAGACTTTTTAAAATTTATATGTAATCTGTATCATTATTGTTCCTTTTTTAATTGGACAGTCAGACATGTATATTTTCTCTATTTGAGCTAAATAAAGTTTTGTTCTTGTTGGGGTGTAGACTGGGTTATTTTGACACCAGTCAGGATGGTGGCTGCTTCACAAATCCCTCCTGAAAAGACCTTGTATTACTTAAAATATACCTGAGAAGCACTCTCAAAAGGTCCAATCCAAAACTGTCTTGGTGGGACTTATAACACCCCTGTAGCATTTGGCTCACTGGCTGCACCACTCCCCTTTCAGGTCCGCTAACATTGTGTCTTATATGTCCCAATCTGTGCCCCTGAGTAAATCGGTCTTCAAGCCTAGAAATCTTGTAAATTTAAACTAATTATAACTTCTCACTCATCGAAAAACACGTAAATAGTTTGAACTTTGCGGAGATCTACTTAAAATTGCCATCGAAAATATCCCCATGATAATCATAAGGCCACCATGCACAATAACACATCCTTTTATCAGCACTAGCCTTATCATGGCAATATTTTCCATCAACTTTATACATACAGTCAGGCCCCGTTATAACATAGTCATTGGGATCCACAACTCATCGACCGCGTTATAGGTGGACTGCGAAGCGAGAAACAAAGGGCACTATCGGATTGGGCAACATTAGGTAGTCCATGTATTCACCTTGTTTTGCACCATCATTTAAGATTACATACAACTGTTTATTTCATAAATGTTCCCAGTAATTGTTTAATCATTTGTTGACTTAAACATAAATGTTACCTCAGTGTTTGTGTGAAAAATAAAATGTTTCCGCAAAATTGGGCAAACAGTAGCAGCCATCTTGGATTGGTGATATTCATCCACCAGAAATAGTGCATGTTTTATAGCTGATGGTACCATCTATATGAACCAATAAATGAACGTTTATAGGTGCATGCGGGCAAATAAACATCTAAGAAAATTTATTTGTTTGTGTATCTGCTTTTGTTTATTGCAATTAAGGATCAAACATATTTAGTAGATGGAGTCACACAATAAATGAGGGTTGTGATTGGGCTGTTTGAACCAAGATGGTGTATAATTAAGTTTGTGCTCAATAAATATACTTATTCAATTAACTTATTGGCTATATTTTTACATGTGAATTACAAACTGTGAAAACGCATTCCAATTATTTTATCCTTCAGTTCTGGATTTCATGCTATTCCATAATTCGGGTCCAAGGTCTGACTGTGTTATATCTCCAATTTCATGTTATAACTTATAATGGACCACAGTATAACAGGGTCCAACTGTACTGACAAATGATATACTTTGTGCAGGGTTAAGACAGGGTGGTTTATACCAGTAAAAACTGCTCTGCCAAAAACAGGTTTTAGGCACAGAAAATTCCTTAAATTTATTTAATAAAAATAAATAAAAGTATTGTATTAAACTAAAGTTGCAATAAACTAAAATATGACATAAGTATTAATAATTCCCTTCTCAATTTTTACATAAGAAACAAGTTTAAAGCATAGAAAGGGCTCAAATATATTTAGCCATTAAAAACATGTCCTATACCTAAGTATAATATAAGTATAGTTTTTGTAATTCCCTTCTCAATTATTAAGCCTGCTAGAGGTGTCAAAAAACAGGCATTATAAGGCATTTTACTTGCCTATTATTTCTAGTAGAGGTGGGGTATTGAAGTCTACTAAGGTTGGTTTAAAATAAACTCAATTGTCTTTACACCTGTTAGAGGTGTGCTATTAAATCTACTAAGATAAAGCTTCCCCTGCACATTAATAATCAAACATTTCATTTTGTGTAGAAACCTGCTACATTCATTACAAAAGAGTAGCTGCTGGTAACTTATAATAATTAATTTAGTTTTGCAATCATGTCATCAGTTGAGAGGTTGTTCAGAACATTCAGTTTCATAAACAACAAGATCAGGAATCGGCTGGGTATCTAAAAAGCAAGCAAGGTTGTCTTTAGTTACAGCATGCTACATGGAATCAAGAACTTGGACTGGTAAATTATGAATACTGATTAGTCAAGACACATATTGTCTCAAGACATCACGTAATTTTTGTACAAACAAATCCTGAAATAAAACAAAGTTTAAGATTCTTTTGTAATTGGATTTAATATATACAATGTTTTTTTGTTGTATAATAACAGAATCTTCAGTGAGCCTCTGGACAGGGATAGCCTTAAGAGTTTAAAACAATTTGAAGCAGTTTTACCACTTTAAGGCAGGTTTAACAACCCAACCCTAACTTTGTAATATTAATACATACCTGGTAAGGAAACTTGTCAAACTTTTTTTCTTTGGTTTCGCTCCAACATTCAATGAGCTACCACGACAAACTGTGAGTTGGTGGTGGAGCTTTTCATCTATTCCACTATCTTGAGAATTGTTCCTTGATACAAATTTTGTATCAGAGACCCTTTTAGGGTCAAGGTTGATCTCAACAAAACCAGCCTCCTCAGAGTCAACAATCACCTTTTCACCTGATTCGAGGTCACTGCAGGATGCCACGGATACTGAGAGCTCAGTACTGGTGCTCAGACTAGATATGCTGGAAAATGATGAGGCATCAGTCCGAGAAAGCGAAGTTGTGCGTATACTTTCCCCAGTGGTAGTGCACTGATTTGTCTCAGTACATATGTCCTGAGCTGATTTCATAACCTGAGATGTGTCATTGCTCTCATTATCATCACAAAGTATCACAGTGGAATGACTCTGGGTGGAAATGTCAGAGTCCTGGCTAAGGACTCCAGGATCCGACAAAGAGTTTCTATGGCAGGATGATGGATCACTTTCTTGTTTATGCAAGTTGCTTAGTGCCAACAAAGGACCAAAGCCTATTTTTGGCTCTGATTTTTGTATACTGTTTGCTGACACTCCTTTATCCTTGATCTTGCATGGATTTTCTGCCCCTTCAGGACATGATCTGACCATATCCAGATGCTCATCATTATTGTTAGTAATGTCAGGAGTAAATGTCTGTCCAGGTGTGACCAACTGCTTGGTATGTGGCAGGTAAACAAGTGAGATGTTTTCCAACACAGCAGAAAGTCTACTGTTTGATGAATTTATAATCAAAGGAAGATCCTCTTCATTGTCACATGTCATTTGTGGTAACTCTTTTTTCTTTGCACAGGAAGAATGAATAATATTTGGATTAGATCCACTCCCTTTCAAGTATCCATTTGAATTGAATGTATGCTTTATACAGGATGGACAATCCTCCAAACTCATGGTTTTTAAAGGTAGTTTACCTGAAGTCCCAGAAAATGATGCCCTATTTACTGAACCATTGACTTTGTTTCTCTCCTCACCAGCCATAACTGTGTTATATTTAAACTGTTCATTACAGCCAGACAAATTAGGCAAGCTGATTGACATGTCATTATTAGCAAGACTACAGCAGCTAGAAAATGAAGGACTAGATACTCGAGTTGATATCACAGTCATGGTGTTTACCAATAACTTCATTTTTTCAGATGACTGGTGGGCCTTGTCTTGACCAGAACAAGTTTGGCCACTTTCTACTATAAGAGTGTCATTATCTGATTGTGAAATTTTCGTAGGAGAAGAATCTGATGTCGGAAAAATACCTTCTTCTGCAACTTTTCCTTTCTGAACGAGTGGCAGTGAATCGCATCTAGAACTAGCCTCAGTCATCGCCAAAGAGTAATATCCTGCAGAATGACAATCTTAGTCACGTTGTACAGATGAGGCATGTTGATGTCTGCCATGAGCCTTTATTATTGGTAACAAAAAACACACAAACATTACATCTACCTAGTTGAGACGAGATGTTATTACAACTTTTAGTCTTCCCTTGATTATTATTATTATCACCAACACTCCTATCAGTCTCCATATTATTAAACTAAACAACGATTTATAAATCGAACATTACACAGCCCAGCAAATCCATATGTGATCCACAGTCTTCCGAAATGTCCCATCTTGAACATAGTTATATAACAAAACAAAAAGCTAAATTATAATATTATTTACCAAAACAACTCATTCTACAGCGCTGGTCGCCGCCATGTTGACTTTATGCTAATGAAGGGGCGTACAAAATATATCCCATAATGCAATGTAATATTATTTATCGGACTAAATTCCGCATGTATAATATATGCAGGGGTTATGTTTTATGAATAAGAAACAGATTAGAAGATATTTACTTTATCATACAATATAATCTAACTACTTAAAACGTGAAACTACTATTTATCACCATGATAACAAACGGGAAAGAGTCGGTCCGACATGTCTTATTCGGACTTATTCTGATTCGGTCCGGCAAATCCGTCTCACCTGGTGTGAACTCGCTCCAGGTAGTGTTTAGTTTGTTACATAATAACACAAACTTAAAAATCACAGTACATTCTTGTAAATGCATATCCTAAAAAGGGACTACAGAAGACAATAGTATTGCCTTTTATTCCCTATATCTATTCAGGGCTGACATAATATGTTGCATGACGGATTGTTTTAAGTTTTCCCGAGCACAAATTCAACAGATGTATATCTCATCTCTCTCAATTTAAAATACATTAAACTTTCAACAAGTAAAGAAATATTTAAATTAGCTTATTTATAATACATAAACCAGTTTTTTTATGTATAAAAAATGTGTCAGTGCTATATGAGCTCAGAGTCAGGCGCTATATAAGTGATCAACATCAAAATTCCATGAGATAAATTCATCTGTATCTACTCCCAGAAATTTAAAACTTCTCCATGAACTATTCTTACTGATCATTTCGATTATCTGACCATTGATTATAATATGTCTATTTGTTGTTACTTGTCTATTGAATGGCGGCCGAAATATAATGTAATTTGTTTTAATGCATTTAGGCAAAGCTTATTTGACCTGACCATTGACTGATCGAAATAAATTCAGTGTTCATTCTAGTGTAAAGATACTGTACACTGGCTGATAATACACTAATAGTAGTATGATCTGCAAATGATAGTACAAGGAGAGTTATAGCTCGGCCGATGTCATTTATATATAATAAAATAGTATTGTGCCCAGGATATATCCCTGGGGCACTCTATACATCGTATCAATGTCCAGGATGACATAGTACCATGAGTGAAAGTGTACTGCCTCCGGTCTGATAAGTAACTCTCAAACCACTTTTTGGGGTTCCTCGAATGCCAATTCTATCAAGTTTGGTCACGAATATTTTATGCTAGTAATATCGAACGCTTTGCTTAGATCAAGAAACACCGCCATTAATTATAAGTTTTTTATGTTTAGCATCATTTTCGTGAGCAACTTTAATTAATAGGTGAATGATTGCATGGATGGTAGAGTGACCACCATGGAAGTCATATTGGTGCTCATAGTACTGATTTGTACTATTTATAAAATTCAACAACTTGTTAGCAACGACCTTTTCGAGGATTTTAGAGACTGCAGGCAGTATGCTTATTTGCCGGTAATTACAAAAGGTATTCTCATTTCCGCTTTTAGAAATTGATATAACCTTAGCACATTTCTTGGCATTCGGTACAGTGCCAGATTCTAACAACAGGTTTACTACATGAGTTAAAGGTATAGATATGTCTTCATCAACACTCTTAATCAATTTGAAAGTTAGGCCATCACAATCTAAGCTTCATAATATTTAGCTTTTGGAGCTTTTATCATTTTCTGTTATATTTGATTGTAATGTTTCTAGGTTTTTAGATTCACTGGCGAGGGGCGATTTAACTTTTCTATCAAAAGGTCAGACTTTCTGTTACTTGATACATCCATCGAGATCATTTTAAAAATTTACGAAGAATTAGTTTAGTAGTGAGAGGAAAAGCATTATTGAAATCACATTATTGAATAAGCAGTATTAACATCATCTTTATATACACCAGAGAAATCGGTGTTTTTGACAAAATCATAAAAAACCCATGTAGTTTCTCTCAGAAAAGAAACCTAAACTTTTGTTTATTAAATGTACCCGTCGTTAAAAGTAGAAGTTTGATTACTGACAAAATTCCCCAATTATCGGCATTATCTGCAATTAGGACAATAGATGTAGTGTTTCTGTTTCACATTATTCCTGTTGATTTGATCAATAAGATATGCCGAATGATCAGTTACCCAAGTTGGTTTAGTAATATAAGCCATAAAACCATATGTTAGAATATCATCCAGATAATAATATAATATAGCATCCTATTCAGCTAGATAGCTGCTCTAAGGCGCTTTAAAGTATTATTATCCCTGACTCAGATCTGTCCCCATCCAGCACACATCTCAACTCACAAGAGAACATACAACGTATGCTGCCATTATATAGGAGCAAAGCGTTACTCAAACACATAGCCATCATGTCCTGTCAGGTACTACTTTTTCATGATTATCGATCTGCAATAAATCAATGTTCATGTCTCCCATTATATATGTTTATTTATGTTCAGCCATTAACAACTGTTGGAGTTC
Source organism: Paralvinella palmiformis (assembly GCA_025642065.1). Classification (NCBI taxonomy): domain Eukaryota; kingdom Metazoa; phylum Annelida; class Polychaeta; order Terebellida; family Alvinellidae; genus Paralvinella; species Paralvinella palmiformis. The sequence continues at coordinate 251,565 of JAODUP010000426.1, read as the reverse complement.
ATGCATTGTATGCATATATACATCAAGATACCCTTGTTTTCACTTCACCTCATTACCTTTAGAGGTCACTCGGCCATTTAGTATGCCATATATATATATATATATATATATATATATATATATAGAGAGAGAGAGAGAGAGAGAGAGAGAGAGAGAGAGAGAGAGAGAGAGAGAGAGAGAGAGAGATCAGAATCCCTTAATCCGACAGGATTTGTCACTTGATAATATGTCTGATAAACGCGAATATCGGAATATCGAGTCCGTGACATAGCGGTAGTCTGTGTCATATATTTTTAGATCCTAAAGACATACGCGACATCCATTGGAACCACAATGACACTTATAATCTCGTGGTGTATCTATTTATGACAAATAATTATGACAAATAAATACCCAGGATAAAAATCCAACATAAAGTTCTGTTTAGCGGAATTAGTTGATAGATGTCACCCTTCTGGGCAGCAGAAATATCAACCCGACGGGTTTATTATTTTGACAGCAATAGAAATGATTCTGATAGCAAGTTTTTTTTTCTTCCGGGGAGAATCCCCAGGCTGTCGCTTATTCAAAACAGCCTCTATGTTGGAGTGGTTGAGAAACACCTCCCCCACCACTCACAGGGGAGCAGTATGGAAAGATAGAGCCAAAATACCCTGAGGGGGTCACTGCTAGAGTGTTTTACGTCCTCAAGGGATCTTTAACGTCCCCCTTTATTTTTAATAATTCAGTCGAGACGGCAGCGTTATTTAATTATTTAAAGTGGCCAGCGAACCACGATATTATGAGCCGAGAAATTAATCTCTGGAAAAATTTCGACCTCTGGCTGGGATCGAACCTGTGACCCTTGGCACTAAGTGCTGGGTGCTTAACCGCTAGGCCACCGGCGCTTGATGTTGAAGTTTGAAGTTTGGGGTAGTGACCCCTGGCTGTCGCCTATTGGGCACAGCCACCGGAGCTCACTTTTACCTCTGTATTTAAACTAATACACAATAACCGTACACAATGGTACGGAATGGCATTGAAGCCATTGAATAATGTACAGCGCCTCAGAACAGGGTTACATGGTTCTGGCGCTATATAAACATGCATTATTATTATTATTATTATTATATATTATTATTATTGATTTTGTTTGTTAATTACATACATTATAAAGAAATAATCGTGTCACTTAGTCCATCAAATTAACTCATGATCTGCTCATTGGAAAGATCACACATTTGTGTTTGTAATTAGCCATGAATGATTATGATTGGCTATGAGATAGCCACAGGCAATGGAAGCATCGTGTGTCGGTGTGTTTGGTCAAGGACGGTTGTAACAAAGACTATTTATAACAAGACGTATTACTTCGCGTTTTAACATGGGACGCCATTTTGAATTCATAGAACGCCAGGGCCCTAGCGACCGGAGGTAGATTGTCACGAACAGCTCCCTTTGTTAACATGGCGCCTAGTGGCACTGGTTCATTCTGTGCCGCTTTCGGCTGCAGTAACAGGAAAGTATGCACAAATAAAGACATTCCGAAAGTAAATGAAAGCTAGTGTAAAAATTTGATATGATCTGTCTTTTTTTAGATAAAGGATATTTAAATAATAAGCATAACAATTTGAAGTAGACACGCCCCTACTTGACATGACCCAAGCAGTAGGCCCAAGCAAGATCTATCTAGATCTATATTTGTTTCAGACAAAATCTTATAAAATTTGTATTGAACAATATCAACCTATTAATCACAAAATGGGTATGTAAGATATACATAAGCTTACAGTTACATGTACTGGAGCCACTGAAGATGTTATGGGCGGGAGGTATATTTTACTTTGTTATTGTTAATAATATAATTGGACTTCTAAAATTACTATAATAATAATCAGATATTTGTTTCCTAATTACAGTAATTATAAATAGCTGAGTATTTACATGATCACCTGCATCCATATTTATTTTTAAACGTAAGCAATTGATATATATGAACGTCTATTTATAATTTAAATGTTATGAAATTAATTATTAAATACCTCAACTAGTGGTAGAAACATTCATTTTGTTATTTTTTCTCTTGACAGAAGTAAAAGATGGGTTATTAATTGTTGTTGGGCAGATATATGATGAGGAAAGATTTCAATTACTTGAATACTAATTGTAGAGTGTATGATATACACTTCACTGAAACGGAATTCATGAACCAGACAAGAGATAAACTTATCTAGAATGTTATTCCGACTATTTTTGATGTACCAAATCCACTGCACGCATCCACTGAAATCAAAGAGGAAGGTATTAACAGATAGGAGACCTATACAGGAGACAGGGCCAGCTGTGATGGTAATTAGTATTTATAAATATTAATGTTGAAAATTGGTATTATAAAATTAATTAAATAAGAAACAAGACATCAAACTCATGAAATTTTGTCAGCCTATTTTATATCTTAATACAAAAAAGGATCGCCAGCACCTGAATTAGTACTTGAATATTCAGCTCATGTGCATTAATTGGTATACTTCTCTTCATAACTTAAATGCATATCAAATCAAATTCTTTAACCAATTTGAAAAAAAGGAAAACATGTGCTTAATGGTTCAAGTCATTATTTTACAAGGTATTGTTCTCTTTCAGTCCTTGAAGTTCTATGATGATGAGATACCATGTAAACAAGCCAATCTCTTGGATACAGATTTACTGGTGTTGGATGTGATAGATGATTTTGAGTTATCTGTTACAGTAGTCAATGCATGTGTCTATTACACCTCTGGGTATATTCTGTCTAACTTTAAACAGTTCACTGATCTGGACTAAATGTCATATTTTTCTGGTTGTTTAGAGTTGGAAGCAATTTGGGTTATTCTGTCCATCTGATAACAAATGACTGATTGTAACTGTAGATGAACCTGTGGCACAAGAGATTTGATGCCACTTATTGTATGAAAGTACTAATTTCTCTATCTCTAATATGTTAACGCAAATATAAACATTGTTAATATTCCATGTATATTCTATATTTTCAGCTGGGCAGGCCTATATTGCATGGTCTATATTATTGAGGTGTAGACTTTAAATGAACTTATGATTTTTTAAATTTAATATATGATAAAAGGACATGATGAATATATGCCATATGGTGGGAAGTTCGTACTGAATTGTGTTACGGTTGCGTTATAATAGCTGTATATATCATTATATGTATATATCCAAATAAATAAACATTTATGGACTATGATAAACTGACATGATGAAAGTATGTTTGTATGCCTTTACCTTATATATTATTTTCTGATCAGCTGTCAAGTGATCGCAAATTGTAGGCTATGAATTAAGTGACTGGGCTGTGAAATCACTTAATTCTTTATTTACAGTTTAAGAGCTTCGTCTATCATTATGATATGTGCACAATTAAAGTGTTAATTAATAAAATAGTATGTGATCATGTAACATATAGTACTAGTATTGGAAATTCATTTCAACCATGCGCACACACGTACACGATCACATGTGGACAACCAGAGAGCTTATGTTCATCTGAGCAATACCTGCGGTCGCTGGAGGCGCCACTGGTTCAAAATTCAACATGGCGCGGCTAGAGGTTGGTTTTGTTGTTCGGGGAGAATCCCCAGGCTGTCGCTTAATCAGCACAGCCTCTATGTTGCAATGGTTGAGAAACCTCCTCCCCCACCACTCACAGGGGAGCAGTACGGAAAGATGGAGCCGAAATACCGTGAGGGTGGTCACTGCCAGAGTGTTTTACGTCCTCAGAGGTTTTTTAACGTCCCCCTTTATTTAAAATAATTCAGTGGAGACGGCAGCGCCATTTAACGTGGTCAGCCACCCACGATGTAGGGAGCCGAGAAATTAATCCCTGGAAAAGTTTCGACCTCTTACGGGGTTCGAACCTGCGACCGTTGGCAGCAAGTGTCGGGTGCTTAACTGCTGATTAAGCGACAGTCTGGGGATTCTCCCCGAACAACAAAACCAAAAACCATGATGACGTCAAAAACCAAAACAAACCAGCCGCGCTTTGCATTGTGGGATTTATGGGGGGTCCGCTGAGTGATAATACCGTGATAATCCCGCCATTTTAACCTTAAACGTCAATGTTCCGGATTTGTTATAATCATGCCAAAAATTAACTTCTGCGTACCGTTTAACTCTGCTTCGACACCGAAAAAACCGGCACTGTTGAAAAATTGTATTCGAAAACTGAAAATCAGATTATAACTATATGCTAATCGTCCGTCATTGCTACTTTATAAATGATAGTAAAGTGTGGTATTCAACATTGTAACCATAGTACAATAATATTCACAGCACATAACAAAGACTTAAAATGTCCATGATAAGACTATTCTACCAAAATATATAAGACAACGTGATGGATCCGTCACATCCGAACTAGATGCAGTGGTAAATGATATTATATCCAGTGGTAAATTATATTATTAGCAAACTGGATGAACAAGATAAGCTGCCACATTTTGCTGTAGACGTTGTTGAACTCAATCGACTCCCAAAGCTGCAACGAATGCTCTAAGTATGTGTGATAGGATACGTAAATTAGAACTACGGATGAAAGCAGCAGAAGACGCTGTGTCAGAAAACACCGGAAGAACAATTCTGATTGAAGAGAAAGTCAAGAACTACAGATCTTACGCATCAGTGGCCAAACACAACTTGAATGATTCCATGTCTGAGATACCTAAGATACTGGCCCGTACATTCAACACGGATCCAGGTTTACATGTCACATCTGAATCTAATCAGGTAATAGCACAAGCAACTAAACCAACAAGTTTTGGGAGCCATCAGCGTAGTGTCAGTAATGTTGACCAACAATCTAATGTTGCCGGTATGGGGTTTCAGCGTCAATCGCTCCGGACGATTCCCAATGTTCTTCATCGTTATGGCTCGATGACATCCATAGTATCGGACATACCGAGTGGATATAACGATGGATATCGTTACCAATGCCAACAGTGTACGAGACATCATCCAAACTAAGTGGCAGTGTAACGAACGCATCAGTCTGGTACTTTCTGGGGAGCAGGAGAACCAAGTAGGGATATCTTTGTTTATAGTGTGGTGAAAGATACTCACAGCGACGATATCAAACAATACATGTTTGTAAATAATGTCGATGTTAGATCCATAGAATGTGTCTAGAATGATAACATTATGTACTGTAGCTTCAAGGTTGAAATCAAAGTATCACATTTGTCAAAAGTACTGGATGGTCAATTTTGTCCACGTGATGTTCATGTCAGACGGTATTATCAACAACGGGGGGTCAGAAACGCCCATGATGTAAATACACACTTTAATTAGGTCAACAACAATAGTTTAATATGGCTCTTACAAAATCAAAACTTATCATAGCGTTCTGGAATAGGAGAGATCACAATGATAATCGTCTAGACTACATGCATAAGTGATTGTAAAATGTTGATATTCTTTTGGAGCAGGAGCATTGGCACTATGAAAATAATATCATATCAATGGTAAATTCAATGAATGATGTACAGGTGTATGGTACTTCAAGTTTGGATCCCAATGTGTTACAGTCAGGTCGACCAAATGGTGGCTGTCCTTTTATGTATAGCAAAAACCTGAAATTTAAAATTATACACCTACCACTTGACAGCAATAGGTGTTGTGCTATGCCCTGAGATTTTCCTAACAATGTCAAAACACTTATGTTTAACATATATACGCCTTGTGATACAGATAATGATGAAGCTAATTTAGAAGTCTATATCGATGTGTTGTCCAAAATAAGTCATGTTCGTTCAAATTACATAGATGTATATCATACTATTATTGCTAGTGATCTAAACACAGAAATGACTCGTCAGAACTATTTACAACTATAGCCCTTGGAAAATATATGAAAAATAAAGGCTTGTTACTATGTTCCAGTTGTACTGATGACGAAGTATTAATCACATATATTAATAAATTCACAGGTTCGAGATCTAAATAGATCATTTTATCATATCTGAAAATTTATCAAGTGACGTTTATCGTTATTAATCCATACACAAAGGTGATAATCCATCAGATCACATTCCAATTGTAGTGGACATAACATTAAGTACTGAATATTTTAATGATATCCAAGAGTTTTCTTATGGAATTCTTCCTGGCGAAAGACTATACCTGGTCAAATTTTATTATATAGAGATGTATTGAGTTACTTACTGGATGGCATAGAAATCCCAATTCAAGCTATGTATTGTAAAAATGTGTACTGTGAGGATCAAAATAGTGATATTGATACCTACTATAACTCCATAATAGCATCATGCATTAAGGTCACATTTCAATGTATTCCTCGTACAAGAATTTGCAGGGTGAAATGATAATGTCAAACCATTTAAGGAACAGTCAGTTTTCTGGCACAGAATTTGGCATGATAATGGCTGTCACCGACACGGTATTATATATGACATCAAACGTAGGATCCAAGCTAAATATAAGCGAGTAATAAAAACTACCAAAAGTGGACCAAGATATACTTAGGTTTGATAGAATGGCATACGCATTACAATGTCTGGATAAACGTCATTTTTGGGATGAAATGAGACGTCTTACCAATAATCGATGCAACATGCCAAATATCGTTGAGAGCGCTCAAGGTAATGATGGAATTAGTACAATATTTTGAAATAAATACAATGATTTGTATAACAGTGTATCTGACAATAGTCAAGATATGAAAAACATCCTAAGTGAGTTGGATTGTAACATTTAATCATCCTGGAACAAGTAAATCACCACATCATTGTACCACGGACGATGTCAGCAGTGCCATTCATAGTTGAAACCTCATAAAGCAGATGGGGTTGAAGTTGTTTCATACAATTTGTTAATCTGCAGTTGTCATAAGCTATTTGTTCATTTGACTTAATTGTTCAATATTATGCTGCGACATAGTTTGTCTCCTAGAAATATGTTATTGTCAACTCTGGTTGCGAAAAACAAGAAAACATCGGTAAATGACAGGAATAATTACAAGACAATTGCTTTTGGAAGTGTTATTGGTAAAGTAATTGATAATATATTACTTGAGAAACATAGGTATGTAATAACTTATTCTGATTTCCAGTATGCCTTTAAGGGTAAGCACTCTACCACCCATTGCACATTTGCACTACAGGAAATTTCAGACTCTTATATCAATAATAACTCATCTATGTTCCTTGTATTACTGGACGCATCCCGAGCCTTTGATCGGGTGAACTATGTAAAACTATTGCGGCTGCTGAGAAACCGCGGTTGGTGTCCACTTACGTGTCGTTTCCTGGTATTTATGTAAACCAAGCAGTCCTTCACGATCAACTGGAATGGCTATTATAGCAATCCATTTTCAACTTCCAATGGAGTAAAGCAGGGAGGAATATTATCACCTATACAATTATGTATATATATGGATGAGCTAATTAGTCGATTAAAACAATCCGAGGCTGGATGCTTCATCGGAGATATTTATTTAGGTAGCCACACAAATAGTGTTAGGTATATGTGAGAAATGTGGTAAAGAATATGATGTTATGTTAAATTCACCAAAAAACACATCTGATACTGTATAACACCAAATTAGCAATATATTGACGTGCACCAATTACATCTAAATGGAGAAACACTACAGGTTCAGAAATACGCTTGTCACCTATTGGCAATGAAAAATGTAAACAAAGTCTCTTGTAATAATTTTTTACGTGATATTATCTGGAGGACAAATTATGTTATCACTAAATTTGGGTCTTGTACAGCTGATATTCGTTCATTTATGTTCCGGACATATTGTACTAGTTTCTATGGATCTCCATTATGGCGTCTGAGTTCACCTGATATAAATGGACTATATGTTACTTGGAGAAAAAAAGTGTTAAAAAAATATGGAATGTTTCACCTAGAACACATTGAGACTTTTGAGACATCTTGTCGAAGGGCAATGGTGTCCAATGTGATCTAATGTCTAGATTCTTATCTTTTTATGATTCCATCAGTAAAAGTAATAATAAGGGTACTCGTTTTTGTTCGTTGTTATGTAAATCATCAAGGTATGCCGTTGCAGGAAATAGAAGGATGTCATTGTCAAACTTTAATAAAAGGGAGATTCGTGAAATTGAAACTCCAATGTTACAAACATATTTTCATTATAATGAAATCTAAAAGAATTATATCTCATCAGCGATAAATGTTTTTATTGTTGTCTATTTTAGAGAGATCCAGTTATTGATTGACTTGATGTCTATTGGCTAAACCATGTCTATATGGATGAATGATTGTTCTGTTCTTTTTCTCTCTTTTTCAGTATTTCTACTTTGTTGTTACTACTGAAATGTATTGTACAAAATTGTATATACTATGTTGTTACGTTATATATATATATATATATATATATATATATATATATATATATATATATATAACATGTAGATGAGGTATAGAACGTTTTCCATAATGTATTGACTGATTTACTATAATATTATCAAGGTTAACTTTAGGTTATAGTCAGGAGGAAATTCGAGTTCAGGTGGAAATGTTGTACAGAATAATGTTTGGCGGTTGATATGAGTTACTTATGACCTAAGGTCATAATTTCCGGAGGGTATGCAAAGTTTCGTCAGGTGGCATTTTGGCAAATCCAAGATGGCCGCCATCGCTGACCGGTATAATTAAATTGACCATTACTCAGTCAATATTTGTGCCAAATTTCAGATCTGATGTTCAGTGGCCGAGATGACACTGTTATGAAGTGTGTTACTATTTCTGATCTGATATCTGTCCATGGGATCATAGACATTGATTTAATGATTGACAAACAGGGTCTTCCCAAGAGAAATGTCACATACTGTAAGACTTGTGCGATATGTTTGGGCACACTACGTGAAGACACCACTCAGTCTAAGACTGTGCAGTCTTCAATATATACACTTGAGAATCTAGACAATCAGTACGATATATGATTACGCACCCCAATTGACTGTCCATAAAGACTTATACAGGGAAACTAAAATGATCATACTACAATCAGATGTGTGGTCAATTCAATTCAGGAATTTGAATTGCTTATTTAAAACAATGGAATTGGAATTGATAAATTTGGAATTGATAAATTTGATATGGAATTGGAATTTACAAAATGGAATTGGTCCCATGTCTGGCTACAATAGAAATATTCTGGCAAAAAGTATTTTTTTGTTCATGGGTAAAGTTTGCCACAAGAATGATGAGATAATTCCGGATTTTCTATCTGAGTTTCTAGTAACATCGTTCAATGAACACATTGTTTAGAAAATATGTCGCATCTGTTTGGATTTGGAAAAACAATTGTACAATTCTCCTGAGATAACTTCCATGGCTGAACATGACATAGACTCTCTAATGGGATTCTTTGGGTTTCGACCAATGTCAGAGTCATCCATTACTAAAATCATGTCGTCCTCTTCTGGAGCATTCCGTTCAACTGACCCAATTCCAACTTGGTTGCTGAAACAATGCTGGAACAATGCAAACAGGAGCTCGCACCAGTCATCACCAGATTTGTCATCATATCTATGTCATCGGGATTCTTTCCTGAATCTATGAAGAAGGCCAAGGTCACACCTTTAGTCAAGAAATCCTTGCTGAATCCGGCTCATTTCAAGAATATTGATCGGTGTTCGATGTTAGTTTTGTATCTGAAGTGATTGAAATATTTGTTGCCAGATTGCTGAAATCCAACTTACTTTAGGATAAGGCCCGAGTTGTACACATTCTGTTTGGGCAAGATACACTTTATTTATTAACAGGTTCAACATATGTAATAGCTGAATGAATTGAGGCAATCTAAAAACAATTTAAACTGGATATATTATCTTGAGATTATTTGATATTAATAGGGGAATGATTTTAATGAAGAAATATATAACGTTTCATTTATATTTTAATTCGCAATTATTTATTCTTCATAAAATGTCATAGAGTGTCATAGAATGTCATATGAAATAAAATGCAAACACAATGTCGTATTTAAGACACATTTCTATACAAATCTTATTTTTGAAATATTTGTCACTAATTTAGGATATGTTCTAACGACAAGGACTTTTTTTTAATAACGCATGTTTATATAGAGCCAGAACCAGCTAACCCTGTTCTGATGCCCTGTACAGTATTATTATCCCTGACTCAGACCTGTTTACACCCAGCACAATCTCAACTCCCAAGGGAGCATATAACGCATGCTGCAATTATAGGCGAAAAGCGTTACTCAAACACATAGCCATCGCGTCCTGTTAGGTACTCATTTTTATGAATGAGTAAACCAGTCGCCACATGACAACATTGCAGCTCCAGGAGATTCGAACCCGTGACCCTTCGGCTATGAGTCCTACGCTCTAACTAACTGTGCTATCACGGCTCGATACATAAGTCGGGTATGTAATTTCCCCACAAAATCGTTGGATTTGTTTAGCCCAATGTGCACTATCGCAAAAATCACTTATGAAACAAATTTTAAAATAAATAATAGTTCTTATTTCTGCTAACAAAACTGATAAATCTGTTGTATTTCTGTGACTATTAAATGCAATAGATTCTTTAATCAATTAATGGAATCGGAAAATAACGATTCCATAGCACAGTTCCTATGACAATATTCTTATGAAAGCTAAAAATTATAATAATAAGTACAAATACTTCTGACAATTTGTAAGTTTTTTGCTCAATTTCACATAAAGGAACTAAACCAAAATCTCGAGAATCACTTACATTTGCACATAGAAATTTTACAAATGAAACTGTTCAACGTATCTCTTCTGCTATTGAACAGGGAAACTGGGGACATCTAAATGATATGGATGTTAATGAGGTAGTCAAGGATTTTACAAATAAATTAAATACAATAACTGACTTATATGTACCACTGAAACAGGTTACATTCCACATAAATGTATCATAAGGGACCCGTGGATGACCCGGGGCCTATTAACATCATCACGAACATGCACAAAATTATTTCACGAATGCGTAAGAAAGATACGTACTAATGAAACATACAAAAACTATACATAAATATTTACAATAAACTAAAAAAACATCGCAAAGAAAATTTGTTATACCCGGAAAACAATAAATAGCCTAACAGATAGGACTAATGACAAAACAATTATACCTCAAGTATTGAAAAGTCCTCAAAATTCACTAATTAAAGAAACATGTTCAAAATAACATGAGATACTCATGTTAGTTATATACATGGATAAGTTTAATTTCTCAGTGATTATTTGGGATGTTGTATAATCTAAGTATGTTATTTCCTTAAGGTCATTTAAATATTAAAGAAATACTTTAATATATATATATATATATATATATATATATATATATATATATATATATTGCTTGTGATAAGTTATGTTAAAGTACATTATACATTCCTGTTTAACATCATTATGTCACAACATTCTGTTAAATATTGTAAATATGTTTTACATTGTATACATTATTCCTAAACGGGATTTTATGTCAATTTGTAATTATATATGGAAACACGTTGATTGTGGGAGAGGTGGGAGAGGTGATAGAATGTGGCCTGATTTTGGATGGCAGGTAACATTTAATTAGACTAGGTTATGGATGATGAGATATATAACTCATCACTGTATGAATCAACAAATCCTGATAAAGACATAGACTGACCTTTTTATGGGATATCTTCTACTGGTAACTATTACGATCCTGATCAATTTAGTGACATGACAAAGGATGTAAATAATGCTTGTAGATATTTTCATTTATTAAGAATCATTATTTTAAGATTGGGATTTTTATCAAATTTAGTATTAATTTCAAAGTGTGTCATGATTTGAGTGTATTTGTTCAACCCGTTTATAAATATTTATTTATCGGAGTAATCTCAACTTCTGTCAAAATTAGCATAGTGGGAATTATGTATCATCCAAACACCCCACCCAAGAGCAAACATTGAAATTTTTATTTCTACACATCTATTTGATACAATGGACATAATAAATTGTGAGCGTAAATCATCAATTATAATGGACGATTTTAACATTGATGTTTTAAAGTATGGCATACACAGAAAAACAAATGACTATCTCGATAACGTCTTCTCTCGAGGTTTTGTGTCCCTTATTCATAAATCAACTAGATTAATCCCATCAACTGTAACTTTAATTGACTATGTTTATATCAATGACAATAGGGATACAAACAGATGTTCCTCAGGTATTATAATTTCGGACATAACAGATCATTTAGGAACATTTCACTTCATAAAAAATTAAAAGTACAACTCTTCTCAATCATCAGATATGAGAAGAGTATCTTACGAAACTAATCTTGCAAAATTTAAACAACTTTTATACCAACTGAATTTTGATAACGTTATGGAATTTGAGTGTCCAAATAATGCCTTTAATGCCTTTATAATTCTGTACAAGGAGGCATTTGAATCGGAATTTCCCCATCAATCAATTAAGCCAAATAGAAAATATATTCAACAAGAATCATGGGTACTTCTTGGTCTCTTGGTTTCCCAAGAACCAAAACTAAACTACTGAAAAATAAATTAAAGAAGCCAAGTTTATATAACATTGAACTATACAAGACTTACATTAATATCTGTAACAAATTGAAAAGGACATTGAAAATAGATTATTATATAAAATATGCTAAATGAAAATAAATTTAAAATGAAGAAACACTGGACTATACTCAAACAAACAATAGGTTAATTAAATGACAAATCAACTTATCAACATTCATTTTGCATTAATATCCAAAATATTACTGAAAGATCAAAGATTGCAGAATAATTTAACAATTACTTTATAAAATAGAAATGCAAACTTCTGAAAATGTATCTAAAACAAAGAAAAAATATACATAATACCTGAAAAAAAATAATATTAATAGTAGGATCCTGAAACCAATTGAATCCGCTCAAGTTACCGATGCTACAAATAAACTGAAACCCAAATTCAGTAGCGGACATGATGATATATCTACAAAATTACTTAAAGAAATAATAAACTTAATTCATCAGCCAATTACACATATAATCAATCAGTCCTTTCTAATAGGTTTAGTACCAACACCACTAAAAGTCATCACAATCAGAAACAATTAGTGACCAATTAGTTTACTATCATCCTTTTCAAAAATATTTGAAAAAATGATGTATGATAAAGTCAAATCTTTTCTAGATTGTAGTGATATACTTTATAAACATCAATATGTTAGTTTAGAACTAAGCATTCACCAAAACATCCAATTTTACATCTGCTTAATCAATATGCAGAAGCAAACAATAATCAACCAAAAGAACACACTTTATCAATCTTTTGTGACCTTTCAAAAGCCTTTGATGTAATAAATCATAAAACATTATTAAATAAACTTACCCTTTATGGACTACGGGGAATTGTGAATACATTCTAAGGCCTCTCTTATAACGTATATAATGTAAGTGATATTCCTTACTCAATACATAGTAATATATTGTCTGAGCTTTTTAGAGAGACATATCAATGTATTCCCTGTATGAAAGGTTTTGTGCAAACCAGTTATCACTTAATGCTACAAGAACAAAGTACATCATTATACGAGCCCAACACTCTCATTGCAACTTCACAGGACTAAATATTGAAATAAATAACACGAGATTACAAATAATTGGTTCGCAGTTAAAATAAAAATTGACTAAGTTTTGGGGTTTCTTACTAAATGAACATCTGACATGGAAATACCATTTAAGATACATTAACAACAAAATATTTCGTGTCTTGTTTTCCATCAAACAAGTTTAACATATTTTACTAGTTAAAAGCCTAAGGACACTGTGTTTTGCACTCATTCAACTACACCTCATATATGGTATTTTAGCATGGGGTAGGGATTGCCAATCAGTCGTACATAAAACAAAATTACTACAAAAACAAGCAATTCGTACAATAAATAAAGCAAAATATAATAGTTATACTGAACCCTCTGTTTAAGCAATCCAATATTTTGAAGCTAAAAAACTTGTATGAATATCAATCCTCGTTATTCATGTACGATTTCGCCAATAATAGACTGCCTCATTCATTTGATAATACCTTCAAATATAATCGTGATATCCAGAAAATTTGTATCACCCGTCCAGCAGATCTTTTGTACGTGGAACGTGCTACATCCACTTTTTATCAAAGTTTACCTCTTTACAGTTTACTTCATATTTGGAACAAATGGATGTGCATTCTGCCAAGTGAGACTACATGAGCTATATTTAACAAAGGGTAATAGCTCACTTACCTGTAAAATGTTTGCGCTGATTGCGATAGTACTCAAAACATATTTGATAAAGTTAGTTTATGCGTGGAAACAAGGTGTGTCTTTTATCTACAACTCCTCGTCTCAAATACTTTAACTAATTTTCGGTACATTTTTTGTTTTTGGCAATCCACTTTTTCTATCCTCTTCCCTTCAACATTTTAAAAGAACAATTTACCAATTACTGGAATTACTGTATTTATATATACATATGTAGGCATGTGTTTATGTGTTTATGCATGTGTATGTATATATATATATATATATATATATATATATATATATATATTATATATATATATATATATATATATAGATGATGTATATATATATATATATATATATATATATATATGTGTGTGTGTGTGTGTGTGTGTGTGTGTGTGTGTGTGTGTGTGTGTGTGTGTGTGTGTGTGTGTGTGTGTGTGTGTGATTATCCTTCTTTTTTTTAGAATTGCATGATTTACGTTATGTTAATCAGTTTAGTTTTAGACACAAACATAGCACAATAGTTGCTTTTACAAAATTGATTACTGATTCATGTAAAACTTCAGATGAAAACGAAGCAACTTTAGCTGTATATTTAGATTTATTAAAAGTATTTGATACAATTGATCACAGTATTTTACCGAAAAAGTTAGATTTTTATGGCATAAGAGGACAGCCTTTAGACTGGTTCTCCAGCTATCCATATAATAGAAAACAATTGATTTATTATAAGGGAAGTAATTCCTATGTTAAAACCATTAAATGTTGTGTTACACAGGGTTCTGTACTTGGACCATTGTTATTCATTGTTTATATAAATGACCTTAATAGATGTTTAAGCTTAACTAAGTCAATATTATTTACAGATGATACAACAGTTTATTTATCTTATAAAAATGTTAATTATTTGTATACAACGATGAATAATAAACTACTAAATCTAACTAATTGGTTTTGAGCCAACAAACTTTCACTTAATATATCTAAAACAAATTACATGTTATTCACGTACAATAAGCAACAAGACACCAACATAGATCTTCAACTATCTAACAATAACATTCAGAGAACTAAATGTACCAAATTCTTGGGATTGTATATTGATGATAAATTAAAATGGGATGAATATATTAATATGATGAAAAAGAAAATATTAACATCATTCTTTTACAATAAATAAAGTTAAATATATCATGCCACAAAGACACTTAAGTACACTTTATTACTCTCTCATATATCCATACATAACTTATAACATTATATTATGGGGAGCAGCATTTCATGTTCATTTATCAAAATTGATCATAATGCAAAACAAAAGTGTCAGAATCATTACAGGAACACACTATAGGGCACATACAATACCAATATTCAAACACCTTCACTTTCTCAAATTAGTAGACTTATATCAATTACAAGTTAACAAATGTGTACTATCATTTCTTAACGACTTATTAACATCTTCGTTAAAACACATATTTACTTTATCATAAAATCAACATGACCACAAAATCAGATTTGTAGAATAGCTCCAACTAAAATTATAACTAAATGTGTAGACATACATCGTTTAATTACGTTCGGTGGATCCAGACAGTCTCTTGTAGACTCTTTTCTACATCTGTAACTTGTATACTTATAGTATTTGTATGTCAGCATATATCTGTATACAGTCCAGAAAATAAAGTCCTATTCATTCATTCATACCCTTTCATAAAACCGACAAATGATCAACCAATTCAACAATTAAAAATTACGGCTTCATTTAGGTGATTGACTGACAACTGAATGAATGTTGGATTTGCAACCCCCCCCCCATCATTTGGCTAAAGTATTTAAGTGAAATTTTAATGGACATTTTAAATGAATTTATCTATGGACTTTGTTGGGGAATGCATTTCGCGGTCTGATACCACAAATTGTGGTTGTAAATCGGAATATGGTTGAATTATGGGAGTTCTCAGTGTGTTTAGTATAGGAGAAAATTCGGGATAAACAGATCGTCGTGGTAATAGGGGAATGGTCCCCATGGATTTTATATTATAATAATAATGGCTGAAATGGCAGTTTTATAGCTTATATACAATATTATATATACTTGAGTAATGTTAGAGAAAAACAAATTATATCTAAATTAATATTGTTATCAAATTAGCCAACCACATAAAGCAAGAACCATGATTAACATGAAGAAAAATTAGAATGTAATTCTATTTTCCTTTTGAATAATATTCAGATGACATTCTACACCAAACAATATAATAGTAATTTACCTTCTATGATTAGCATACAGTGTTAATTACACGTTCAGGTAAAATAGCGGCTTGGTGCACTAAATTTAAGTTAATGAGAGTTAAACTCAAACTAACTTTGGGGTGTTAACGCATTAAATATAAATCTAAATATATTAAACTGATGTAGAAATATAACGTAATGAATATATGTTAATGAATTAACAAACACAATTAATACAAATGTATAAACTACCCATCAATTGTTTTAGGTTAATCATCAATAGAGTAAGTTTTTCAACAAACACCTAACTAACCATACTCTATGTTAACACTCATACATCTCTACCTGTGTCCGTCTACAGAAGATTGACTTATAACTGTATAAAAAAAGGATTTCAGGTAACTATTAATCTAATAATACTTATAACATTATTATTATTATTATTATAAATCATAGTGCTGATAATAATGACAAATGCTAATACTTCAACAATTATATTAACAAAAACCTTTACTTATTAACTTGTTATCTGTAATTTTATAAGTGAACGAATGATTGAAATATTTACATCAATTATTCATCCCCATCGAAGTGAAAGTTTTCTTTTTTCTTCTCTCATATCCCGATGAAGACAGACATATTAAGATAATGTTTGTTTTGTTTTAATTAATTTAGATTTTTTTTCCAACATTACTAAATTAACACTTATTATCTTATCTCAATTATTTAAGGGAAATCCGATAACTTTAAATAATGCATCATTCGAAATGGAATACGATATGGAATTGACAATGAACATCATGTTAATTAGGCTGCAGTTCTTTTTTTAGGCTGCAGTTTTTTTTAGGCTGCAGTTTGTTGTTTTTCGACCCATCAATTATTTTAAAATATCCAGATTTAGGTTTTAAGATCGTGTCGAGAAACGCTACATATATTAATAGGGGGTCAACAAGTGTCATACATTAAACGTTATGATTTAAAAAAAACACTAAACGAGCCACATACGACCTTCAGAAACATATAATTGATTACTGATACCTTTTGGAAATTATTATTTTGTTTATTAACATTTGATGGCCCACAATCTTAGATAGGAATATATATATAATGTAGAATAATAAAAATAATAATAAAAATAATAAAAAAAATAATAATAATAATAATAATAATAACAAAAAATAATAACTCAATTGTTATATAAGTAACGATAACACATTTAGATAAAGATCGAAGCTATAATATCAAAATTAATAATAAGTTAAAGGGTGTTTCATTTAACGAATTATCTCATTTTCATTTGTGTGAAGGTAAATAAAATGAAACTGTTCAAACAGGTTTTAAATCAAATGGAAGAGATGTATGTCTTTTAAAGTGATATCAATGTGTATAATAAACATTGTCTATTATTATCATATTTAAATATTATAATAAAAAATAATATTAAAAATATAAACGACGATATATATATATATATATATATATATATATATATATATATATATATATATTTATTTAACAACGCATTGTCATAGTCAGTTGATAAATTATAAGGACTTTAAGTAACGTCTTGAATGTCTCGTCATTTATGTATTTGTGAATAAGCTCTATATTTATTATTTGACAATAACAAAACTTACATATAGAATTCACCTGCTTCTTCATTCCTAGATTATTACCAATAAAGGCTCTAGATATATAGGCATAGAAGAATTTATACAACTGGATCCTACCTTAATGCGACAATGAGAAAACAATTAATTGGATCTTATCCTTTAAAGTCATGTACATTCGTATATCATCGGCATAACAATGAGATTATAATATTATGTCGCTTAATATTTTCACCAACTGGTTTGGTATACATACAATAATTCTTTGATCCTAAAACGGATCCATATAGTACACCAAAATGAAGACTTACTTCTGCTAAAACACACCGAGTTCAGTCGGCGAAGTATGACTTTACTCAAGTTAGGAGATTTTCCTTGAAGGAAAATTCTAAACACTTTATTATAATATCGATAATCGATTACATCAAAAGCTGCAGATAATTCAAACATAATTAATGCTGTCAGAGTCCTTCACCGAGAGACTCAGCAATGTCACTGTGCACCTTCAAGAGAACAGTTTCCAACGAATGACCTCTATGATAATCAGACTGACATTGAGATAATAATACTGTATATTTAATAAAGTGCCCTTAATAGCAGATAATTGTGCTCTAAGTCTGCTATACACCTTACTACTACTACTACCTTTTAAATAAGTTTGAAGATGAAAGGAAGGTTAGATATCGAACTTTAGTTCGTCATTTCTTCCTGATCTAACCCAGATATTTTAAGTATCGGGGTTATCAACGCTTGTCTCAAACACAACAGCATCACTGACTCATCTATTAATTTTTAAAGCTGAGTGGGAAGTGGATCCAAGTCACATGACTTGTTCGGAGATTTAGTGATTATCTCTTTGTCTCAAATGAACACTTTCACGTATTTTTTAAAATTTAATATCATCTTAATTCCACCAAAATATGCTAAATGATGAATTGTAAATACACTTAAACTGGATGTTAGACAACATTTAAAAGTGTAGATTAGTGACTCCCCCCCTCTCTCTCTCTTTGTGTTTGTATATAAGTATGTGTATATGTGTGTATGTTTGTGTGTTTGTGTGCTCGCGCGTTATGATTTTAATGTATAACAAAAATAGTAAATACATTATGTTGATTAAGAAGAAGAATAAATTCAGGATGACAGCACAATTATAAAGGGTACACTATCAACATATTTAAAAATAAAGGTCTTCAACCAGTGTATCCTTCCAGCAATGACATATGGAACAGAGACATTGTAAAACATACTGTCTGCAAAACAAAACAACATGGAACGAATTATGCTCAACATCACTTATAAAGACGGAAAAACTAACAAGTCGGTGGACAGGTCACATCAGCCACAGAACGGATAATAGATGGAGTGTAGTACTGACAGTTTAGTCATCCAGGCAACGAAAAAGGTGGAGAGATGAACTACAACAGTATTGAGGCAATATGAACTGGTAATTGATAGTAAGAGACAGAGATCTTTGGAGGCAACTTGCTAAGGCTTTCCTCATGTAGTGGACTGATCATGGCTGAAGATTAATGAATACATATATAATTGAATATTAGAATAAATGTAAGAAAAAATTACTTACTAAAAGAAGATATTCTAAATATAAACAATTCTCTTTTATTGACGTAAAACCAGGCTTTGTGCGCTTGATTACAGGCAAGAATTGATCAATTCTCGTTGAAGTCATATCACACGACCCACTTAAGACCCTTTAGATCTTTTAAACAAAGGTATTATTTGTAATCTCTTTGATAATTAACTAACTCGATGTTTAGAAAACATGCCAATGACAATTGAATAGAACTAATATGTTAATATATGTGTGAAAATCACATGTCTTAGCCATTTAAATTGCGTTGATAATAAGAAAATATATTTAAGATATACTTTAAAACAATTAGTGGTAGCTTCATTTTATTAATTTTAAGGTAATTATTTCAACTTTCCGACACTAAACAACCCTAGAGGCGTTTATATTTAGTGTAAACAATGATTATACTATATTGATATTATTATAACTAACTGTTTATCGAAGTATTTTACAAATTGTTAATGTACTATAAAATTGCATTATTTGAGTTACAATTTTACTCTTTTCGGATGATTCTTATATCTCTTCTGTAAGTTTTTTGTTCATGTTTCTTGGTTCTAACGATCCCAAGATATCAATCCAAAAGCTTTCTCGTTTTAATCTATTAATTAATATCTGACAATCAGAACCTGTACTAGTTGTGTGTATCTGTTCAATCGATACTAAAATATCATCACATTGAGAGTGCACTTATAAATTTCGTAAATAAAGAAGAACACAGATGGTGTCTTTCAATTGCAAATCGGTGGCCATTTGCTCTTTTGGGAAGAGACGAATACTGTTTATTACAGAAGTAGCTCTGATAGGTATAAATAACGTTTAAGGAATAGCAATCTATATCTCCTATGTGTTTAGAGGTAACAGTACTCGTAATATTTGAGCAATCACTTATCAGATCAAATGTTTTGCTGCTAATAATACTTGCATGCTTTAGAATCCCAACAGCTAGTAGCTGGAATAGCGGTATTGGATCGACATTGTTTTATTTGCAATTCTCTACTAGTTTTACCGATAATACAATACAACCATATTTTAAAGTAATTTCTTTTACACAAATCCTGAAAAAGAATACTCCCATGCCTTTATCCTTGTCGTTAGAACATATTTTTTTTTTTAAATCCATGATTTGCGATTTTAATAAACCTTTAAAAGTATGTTTGAGATAAATAATGTTTGTGTAGCATCTGATGAATATCAGTTGGTTTGGAAAATACCTTGGTCAGTAAGGTATTTTTATTTTAGGGTCTTTGAATACAATGATATCTAAATAATTGGCCGAATCAGGTATGGGGTCAAATACATTAAAATACAAATACTTTTCTTTTGTCAAATACAAATACGTTCATTTGTAAATGTATTTAGATACAAATACAAATATTTTTGGATGTATTTCAAATAAAAATACAAATACTCATTGTTTATCCTTTGCTTTTTATTCTGATACACACATTACATAACATCACAGCATCAACTAGATTTGTCACATCAATATATGAATTTTTTGTTGGTTACACCTGAGGAACATAAGATGTTCAAAATTCGTGTAGGAATGTCAGGGTGTATCGGAATGTCAGTCTTTTTATAAAAAAGATTAGACCTGTTCATTGAATTTACTCACAAGATGTTTCATATTATCCTTTGATCCCTCCTAATTATAGTATATATAATTGAGGATCATCTCCCTTTGATTGACAAGGAAGCCATCAGAAGTCATTACGTCAAAGATATCATTAATTGCAATTCCTTATGATCACAGAGAAAGACAAGTCCTTCATGGTTATGTATGTGCGCAATTCAGTGATCAAATTATTTCCTGAAACAAATCATGTTGGTGACAAAATATTTCAGATCAAAATATTAAATAATTTTAGAAAATCATTTTAATGTATTTCAAAAATCAAATACTTTGTGAAAGTATTTAAATACAAATACTTTTCTTTATGGTAAGCTCAAATACAAATTCTTGAAATTTTTTTTAAATACTTTCAAATACAAATGTATTTGACGTCATACCTGGACCGAATCAATACAGGTAGAAGATTTAAATTTAATGGGTGGTTCATGTTTTTTTAAATATTTAGAAACTTAGAGAACACCTCATTGCCACGTGGTCGGGTTATGAAAACATTATCCAACTACTAGAAGTAGGTGTGAGGTTTTAATAGACATTTAGGTAATGCCTCTTTCTCAAATTTTGCCATGTACATATCGGTGGTGTGGTGCCCATGATCTATGACCATTTTCTCATTAAACAAAAAGTCTTTACTTTTCAAAGATAATTCTAAACGTTTTATGACTGGATCATATATAGGATAATTTCCCATCACGTCATTAATCGCTAGCAACCCCTTGGTGTGATCTATATTAGTATACATACTTTCAACGTATAATGTTATGTGTACACAATTATCAGGCGAAGCTAGGGCTTTTATTTTTTCTACAAAATGGTATATGTTTTTATATAAGAAGGATAGCCAAGTGGTTATCTATGAAAGATATATTTTTTTAATTTACTATTACAGTCAGACACTATTGGTCTTCCTCGGAATATTACGTTTGGTAATATCCAACAACTAGTCACTTTGTAAATTTTAGGGAGCATATAAAATAGAGGTCTTGACTCCTGGGGAGGTGAAATGAACTGCAATTATATTTTCAGAAATTGCACCCCTAGATTTAGGTTTATTTAAAATGAAAGTCATGTGAACATCCGTTCTGGGGTATATATGCTCACTAACTTTTTTAAATTGACGACAACCTTCAGTAATGTATTAATCGAATCACATCGATTTTTAATCCATGTCTATGTGTCTACGTGTCTACGTGGTTACGTGGTTACGTGGTTACGTGGTTACGTGGTTACGTGGTTATTAAATTTCGAAACCATGTTTTCTAAATATCCGATAATATTTGAAGGGTACTTACTTCTAACAGGAAAAGCTTTATCCTTCAATACATCAGTACAATGCTGAAATATAACACGGAGAAGCTTTTCAAATTGCACATTTCGGTGCAGCGTAGGAGTTATCCGGCACACATTCTCTAATTGTTTGTGTGGTCAATTTGTCAGTTTTGTGGGTGCCCACCATGGGCGGATGACACCCTTTAACACCTTCTCAATTGTTCTTTTTGTGGGGCAGATTTACCGTTCGGGATGTTTCTTGCATCCTCTGTTGGGAACTCGGAGCAAGTCGTCCACACTTCTACCCTATCGGGGTTGAATGTATCTCCATAAGGTTGAGCAAGTCGTCCACACTTCTACCCTATCGGGGTTGAATGTATCTCCATAAGGTTAAGGTTCTTACTGGTTGACCTTGTCACTCGCTGTGGCTTAGGTTATTCTCGAATGCCACCTGAACAAACAGGACTGCTTATAAAGATATTGGTCTTCTAGGGAGATGTGTCTGTAATCAAGGTCCGCGTGGTCGCTGGTGTCGTCTTCCAAATACTGTTCTTTTTCAAGTATTACCTTTACATTTGACCTTACCGTGGCTATATCTTACGTGATATTTAAGAAGATGATCTAATAACGAGCCAAATTTATTGCTATCTTTCTTCCCATATGATCCTGTTCCCCAGAATGTACTTGCAACTGGATGTAAAATATATTTTCCATGACAGACATTTAGTTCGTCTAAAACATAGGCAGCTGTTCCCAATTTAAAAGGAGAAGTTCTTTCATCAAATAAATCCGTTATTCGATCCCTATTTTCTGAGTGAGGGATCTTCCGTGCTAATTCCATGGCTTGTGTCGCCGTTTCCGCCGCCTGTATCTCATTGGCTAACCTTGGAACTCCAATAGTGAGTCTTTTCCCATTGATAGGCCTTCTCTAAAGACTTATCCGCTAAAATTAAATATACACTGAAGGATTTACTAAGTGGATAACTGACCTGATCCGAACTTCATTCCTGTTCCTAACTCTAGTCGATCTACCTTCCTGGCAGGTACCCATTTCTTTGGTCTTCAGCGTAAATGATTGAAGCTCTTTGTCAGTTGTCCTTTTAATATCATGGTTTTAATATCTACCTTTTAACCTTACCTCTCCATAGGTTCTCCAGGTCATTATTTATAAAACGCTAAATTTGGAATGGATCTATTCTTTAAAAGATAATTTATTTATGAAATCCGCTACAAAATTTTACAGCGGTATTTAGAATTTTAGTAATTCCACTTACTCAGGACAAATATGTCACGCCCACAGGAAAGCGGCTACATGCAGGCTACGTACAAAAAGCGGAAGCACGTAAAAACATACCATTTGATACCACAGCTCGCAACAAACAACACGTGCGTGTGGTTCAATGGTGACTTGCTACATACACATCATAAACTATTTTGACACCACAGTTTACATTCAACAGTAATTTTCTGTGGTCCAAAAGAAACCTGTATATAAAGCATTTCGACACCTCAGATGCTGACCTCAGCTTTATTCTGGGTTCGAATAACTGAATAAATCCTACCTATATGAACCATGTATCAATACACGTCCGACTGGTCTGGCGTCGAAGTTCTTCTCTAACCTAAGTGAAAATTCAAGCCCTATATATAGCCTCAGCGTGTTACAAACATTACAGTTTGTTCATAACAAAGAGAATGTACACTAACACAGTATGGACTCACTAAAGCGATTAAACTAAAATAAAAACAAAGTAGCAATACCGCACAATGGATTATTACTGGACTAGAACGAAATATCGTCTCAAACCTGAGTAAATACTATGATTTACTCGAACCTAACAGCTAACCCTCATACGTTTCCGTTCATCACTAAGGGAACGTTCATTCACGCTTAATTTAGCGTCCCTAAGTATATGCAGTTAGGTGTGGTGGGATCTAAATTAAAGCGCCTATCCACTTGATCTATTTGACCCATGGTCGAGAACAGCGGATTTCAGGCAGATCTCCGATACTGCGAATGACACGTCGGGATTATAATAGCTATGCATTTAACAAATTTCCTATATCAGTGTAATCTAATTACTCATAATATGGGAAAAAACTCTGTCCGCAGCTTAATACCCATGGAGATGCCTGCCGAAGTAACAAACGACTCCAGGAGTATAAATCCATCAAGCAGTATTGTATGAATTAATAGGTCGTTTCGCCAGACCACATAAGAGGACAACAATATAGATTCTACATTATACATAACAAAGCTAATAGACTCAAACATGTTGTAATAACGACATAATTCCTATTATCTGATTCCCCTTTGTATTATCTTTGTTGGAAGTCATTCTAAATAACAACAAACCACAAAAAACACAATAAAGTAACTATATCATAATTATACGTCCTTCCCGTAGATATATTTGTAGTAATGAACTGAGGTCGTTAGTTCCGGTATTATTCAGTAGATGGCGATTTATTTTCATCCGAGATCTGTTATTGTCTATCGTCAGATATGGATGGGTCACTGCAGCACAGGAGTAAGGTGATTTGTAAAACCGGTGAAGTCATGGGTTCGAATCTACCAGTGATTTGACCATGTACTCATGGATTGACTCATGGAGTAACAAATGAGTAGCTGATGGGGGGCTAATGGATTACTGTGGATTATCTACCTATAATTGACAGTTAGCTACAGATAATTTACTATATCAAGGTTTGATAATACCTTCTAACTGTATCATTTTACGTCACCGAGTAAAGTTTAAAAAATACCAACCCGTAATTCTCATCTGTAAATATATTACAATGTAATTACAGAAAGAAATATGTAAAGTTATTAGAGCAGTAATGATGTGTTTGCATTATAAAAGTTATTAGAAAAAAGTCAATAATTATCTTGTCATAGAGTTATATTATTTCACGTAACTTTATTTAGTTTTTAGTCTCAAGTCACCCCCCCCCTTCCTACCCCCAGCTTCTGATATATCCCCGATATTTGACTGGTTCAAAGTTTTACAGATGTAAAACAAAATTCAGATATTTGTTATTGTTGTTGTTGTTGTTGTTGTTATTGTTGTTGTTATTGTTGTGGTTGTTGTTGTTACTGTTGTCGTCATTCTCATAGTAAATGTTAGCCATTTTAGCTGAAATTATTTAAATAACACTTTAGATCAGATATGTTTATAGATATCATCTTATGTATAAGGGATCAAAGTATCTCATAGGAAAATATCAATATATTACTACATAATTAAGGATAAAAAAGCCTGTTTGTTTAAAAAAGGGAAGAATTTAAAAATAAATGGCTCATTTCTGTAATTATTTGTCACACATATATTGGCCCAACGAAGAAATTCTCCCTTCCCGCCAACTAAAACACTACCATATTACACAGTAAGATACACCAAAAAGTATCGGAGAAACCTTTAAATATACGATCATTATGAGGTGTTAATGATCATTATCAGGTGTTAAACGATCATTATCAGGTGTTAACGAACATTATCAGATGTTAACGATCATTATCAGGTGTTAAACGACAAGTGTTACTTTCTCCATAGAAAATCTTAATAATCCACAGAACTATTCCTAAATAATACCAACATCACAACGTGACGTTATAGGCCTATTATTATTATTATTATTATTATTATTATTATTAAATCTTGAACACCGTTTCAGCAAATAAACAAAGTAAAAGTTAATTTTAAAATGATATTTATGTTTTGTTTCTTTAATTAAAATCAGAAAGTCAAAAAAGAAATACATTAAACCTTTAATCTAAACTTACTGATAATGTGTTCTCCTTTCATGATTCATTCTATTATCAATCAGTCACACTAATATATAATTAACATTTGCATAGGAAGACATTTATATATATATATATATATATATATATATATATATAATACATTCAACAGAACACACTCTGAAACTTTACAACATAGTGGACTACCAGATATCATCATCATCATCATCTTTAATGACAAATATAGTCAAGAGACAAGATAAGAGACAAGTCATAATTATATCTTACAGCTAATCTGTATATTTGGTAAATATATATTATCTACATATTTCAGATAATATGTATATTACCCGTAATTTTCAGTTAATATGTAGAGTACCCAACATTTGCAGATAATATGTATATTACCTGAAATATTCAGGCAATACGTGAATTTCCTGAAAAATTCACTTAGAAAATACACATAGTATCTCAAACGTTTAGTAAAATACATATTACCTGATTTTACACATTAACTGTAAAATATATACACGTTTATATTTGTGCTGTGTTATATAGAAATACTTGGGTAAATGTGTACCTGTGTATATTAGTGTTGACGTGTACCTGTATACATTAGTATGGGTGTGTTCCTGTATACATTAGTGTGGGTGTGTACCTCTATACATTAGTGTGGATGTGTACCCGTATACATTAATGTGGGCGTATACATGTATATATTGGTGCCGATGTGTACTTGTATAGATTGATCTGAGCACACATAGCATACAAACACATTCATGTATTTGTGTCGAAGTATGTATTAGCTGTGTGCGCTAGTCTGCGTGCAAATGTATATATATATATATATATATATATATATATATATATATATGTGTGTGTGTGTGTGTGTGTGTGTGTGTGTGTGTGTGTGTGTGTGTGTGTGTGTGTGTGTGTCATAGGGTTCAAAAATAAATCTGTGTGTGTGTTTTGGTGTTGTGTGTGTGTGTGTGTGTGTGTGTGTGTGTGTGTGTGTGTCATAGGTTCAAAACATAATCTGTGTGTGTGTGTGTTTTGGTGTGTGTGTGTGTGTGTGTGTGTGTGTGTGTGTGTGTGTGTGTGTATTTGTGTTTGTATCTGTGTGTATATATTTGTGTCTATGTATTTGTGTGCTAATTAAAATAACTTTAGTCTCTGTACCACGTGATAATGTACCATTAAGCGGTGAGATTGGGGACGCAAGCTTATGCATAATGAAATAGCATATATATTATGGGATCAATTCCATTTAAGCAATTACGCTTCATCATTGGACAACTTTACAAAAACATAGTTTTCTTACGAATTAAAAATAATGACTATACAATAAAAATAACAATAATCTCGCTAATAATAATAATAATAATAATAATGACCAACCCGTATATAATTACGACGCGGCGACATATTTAGGTAATAACGATAGATATAAAAATATTATATTTCATTATTTGTTGTAAAACTTGGTGTACTCATTCTCCATCTTGAATAAATTAAAAGCCAGCAATAAATAAACAGAAATAATTCTTACAGATCATCGACGCATATAGATCTTTGTAATAAATTATCCTAGAAATATTTAGTTAGCATTTTGCAACAAATCCAGAGCCCCACATTGTCTGTGTGAAGCTTTGTCGTCAGTCTAGAGACTAGTGGGGCTCCGTGATGTGAACTGCCTCGTAGGACTTCTTGGATAGAGAAGGTCGTCTAGGACTACTACTCGTACTGGATCTGCTGCTGTTGGTGACCGCTCTACACGGCAGCTCGGTAAAGTCCTTTCTGGATAGAGTCGAGCGGTTAGTATCCCGCGAGCAGCACCTCGAGCGGAACATCGAACACGAACATCGAATCTTATTGCAGCCGAGCAGCCTCTTGAAGGCGTTCCTGAAGTCTCGGTTGAAGAAGGCGTAGATGACGGGATTCAGCGCCGAGTTCGTATATCCCAACCAGAAGAGGAATGAGACAACGATGGCCGGCGTGGGACATCTCTCCTCACCACACATTGTCGTTGATCCATACCAGATAATAAACGGGAGCCAACAAAATAAGAATGCTCCCATAATGATCCCTAACGTTTTGGCAGCTTTGTGTTCTTTCTTTAACTTTTTACGTTCGTTCGTTAGTTGGCTAGTGTCAGACTGACAAGATCCATTACGATTTCTAGGAGAGACGCCATTTCCAATTTTTGAGGAGCGCGTCGTCTGGATCTGTTTATAGATCTGCCTCTCCTGACGGCGAGCCTCCTTGAAAATCTTCACGTACGTGAACACCATAATGAAGGTCGGTGTCCAGAATGATATCGTCGACGAAATGATCCCGTAGATCCGGTTGACGATAAACGTGCATTGATCCTCGTTATTTTGGAGCATGTATCGCTGTTCGGGAGTGGTGTACCATCCGAGATGGATCGGTACGTGAGATATAAGAGACGAGGCACCCCACGCGCAGCTGAGCATCAAGGCCACTCGTTTCCTGGTCATCCGGAGCTCGTACTGGAAGGGATCTGTTATAGCGATATAACGATCCATGCTAATACAACAGAGATGGAGCAGGGAAGCCGTCGAGAAGAGGACATCGTTGGCATTAAAGATGTCACACATGATTCTACCGAATACCCAACGACCCGCTATCTCCATTGAGGCGTTGAACGGCATAACGAGCAAAGCGACGAGTAGATCGGCAAATGCCAGAGAGACGATAAAACTATTTGCAATGATTTTTAACTTCTCAAACCGGAAGACACTGATGATGACGAGAAGATTACCAAACACCGCCGATACCATGATTGTGACGAAGACGAGGCTCTTTAGGACTGTCACAGCCGGAGAATTAACCGACTCATCGGTGATGTTAGTAGACGTCAGATTACTGTCTGAGTGAAGTCGATACGAGGACAATGTCTCTCTGGTTTCCGAGTCCGTGTTGTCGTAGACTGGATAGTTTAGATAGCTACTAGTCCATTCCGGATACTCCATGATGATAATCAATCAAGATATTTGAGTCAAATGATTTCCCGTTGTATCTGTCTCGTCGATCTAATCATCGACTTTAAGTTTGAGGTCAATGAAGAGTTTAAAATGACAACAAATATTCACTTCCTGTGATGTATGATCGATGAATAAATTGATCTTATTGATCGTTGTCATCGTAACAAATCTAAATAAATATATCGTGATTATAGTTATATTTATGTTATTATTATCACGTTATAAACTCAATGAGATGTCTAATACAACATAATGTATTGCTCAAAGTCAAGACCAATAAATGTACCTTTAAATGAAAAGGAATAGAAAGGTATAAAGTAAACAGACTGACAGATAAACAGAAAGATGGGTAGATAGACTTACGAGTAGACAGGTAGATAGACTTACGAGTAGACAGGTAGATAGACTTACGAGTAGACAGGTAGATAGACTTACGAGTAGACAGGTAGATAGACTTACGAGTAGACAGGTAGATAGACTTACGAGTAGACAGGTAGATAGACTTACGAGTAGACAGGTAGATAGACTTACGAGTAGACAGGTAGATAGACTTACGAGTAGACAGGTAGATAAGATAAAGACGTATAACTCTGTAGTTAATAACTAGAGACAACCGAAGCGTATATGAAGTGTATAATATTTAGAGGATGTTACTCTTTGCTGTTGATTATGTGAACTATTTTAAACAATAGTTCATCAATAACTCATCTATAACTGTAAAATAGTTGATTGACCTTACACAATAAAGCTCGCTGATTGTTCTTAATCCATAAAATGGTCTTAGACTTTACATAATGAGATGTCTTAACACACTCGTCGTCTCCGTGGTAAAGGAAGTGTTATTGAAAATCCAGTATCATTTTACTGTCACAAAGATACATCTCATGATGGAAGTATCATTACTATCA
Organism: Paralvinella palmiformis; assembly: GCA_025642065.1. NCBI lineage: Eukaryota > Metazoa > Annelida > Polychaeta > Terebellida > Alvinellidae > Paralvinella > Paralvinella palmiformis. Next base: position 221,256 of record JAODUP010000426.1, on the reverse strand, counting down.
TCGAATTGTTGATAATTTTTATCGTTGTACTCAATCGTTCTCGTCCAACAATACAAGGAGACTTCACTTCAAGGATGTCGACAGCTCTCTGAAAAAGTAAATAATCGCTTATATATTTTTTATCATATGACGACGTGGATGTGAGGTAGAATAAATGTTGTTCTTAACTAGCGATGGTCGTTAGTGACATAAATATTGAATTTGTATAATAATTAAATAATATATTATCAAAGAGTTACCGATAATTAGTGTTCATTCATAATGTTATTATTACAACTGTCAAAATAGTTTCGTGTGTCTAAGGACATCATTTGCAGCTCCTGTACATTCTAATACAAACCTCTAATACTAGATTAGCATACAGTTTCTATCTGTGAAGTATTGGTATAAAATCGATCATAATTGATTAGCTTCGATTTATCTGTTAGTTCATAGCTCAGCCAACCAATCTTTAAATCAATAATCTCCGGCAACATGCTGGATTCGAACCGGAAAATATCAGGCTGCTAATCCGTTATGTTATTCTTTAGGGAATGCCATCAAGAGTTAAACTGTTATAATTTATATTCGAGATAGAAAAACCCTCTGGGAAGTTGAGACAGCCCTTTGTCGATTTGAAATAGCCGAATATTAAAGTGAGACAGCCCATTATGGAAGTGAGAAAATCGCATGCCAGGTTTAGACAGCCAGCTGTCGATGTGAAACAACCATTTGTCGTGGTGAGAGGGCTATTTTTAGAGGTGAGACAGTTTTTGGTGGAGGTGATAAAAGTCGGCTGTCTAAGTTCGCCAGCGAGTTGTCGATGTGAGATAGCCAACGGTCCGAAATACTCATGAATTACGATCAGATCAGTGACTAGTGCCGCAACTAAGCTCAAATAAATAATCATCAGAGACATCACTGACTACCCACGACCTTGTGTACGCACGCATTAACAGCTCAGCCATCTCAGATATGTCAGATATAGGCGGTATGTCATCAAATGCGAGCAGACCAGAAGATAAATAGAGGGAATTAATCTCATCAGTTAAACGTCCTGATGGGATGGCTAATGGGATACATGGGCGCCTGGCATGACGCCTAGCGGGATGATTAGGCCGCAGAAGCATCGTAGATCATCACTAAATCAAATCATCATATTATGACTATCAGGACTAGATACATTCGGTGAACGGGTAAAGTGGACACATTAATAAATGTCAGCTGATTATTGAGGGATAAATACTAGTAGAAGAATATCTCGTAATGTTTTCCTGTGGGAAGCTCTACACAGGAAGAAGACACACTAAACATTCGCTAATGGATAGTAGACAATCCTATAGGATCTTCTATCATCTGTAGGATCCAGTCAGATCTCTTAAACCTTATTCCATTTTCGTTTACTCTGACAGATCCGAGGTCAGTTTCTTAATGAGAAGCGACACGTGTGTATTGAGTCGAGTACAAATGGGAGGTAATGACCATCGGATATTTGGTCAGTTACTACTGATGAGCGATATGAGGTGGGGGGGGGCGGTGGTGTTAAGATATAAGTGATAACTGACGAGTTTATATCAGGATCAACCCAATTTACTTCAGAGTCGCATCTGTTTGTAGGTAAGGTAACGAACACATAGTACTAAATGATAATACGTATACTACTGATATGTCTATACTGGTATATCACTACTGGTATATCACTACTGGTATATCACTACTGATATAGCACTACTGATATATCTCTACTGGTGTATCAATAATTGTATATCACTACTGGCATATCACTACTGGTATATCACTACTGGCATAACACTACTGGTATATCACTACTGGTATATCACTACTGATATATCTCTACTGGTGTATCAATAATTGTATATCACTACTGGCATATCACTACTGGTATATCACTACTGGTATATCACTACTGGTATATCACTACTGGCATATCACTACTTGTATATCACTACTGGCATATCACTACTGGTATATCACTACTGGTATATCACTACTGGTATATCACTACTGGTTTATCACTACTGGTATATCACTACTGGTATATAACTACTGGTTTATCACTACTGGTATAGCACTACTGGTATATAACTACTGTTATACGAATCGTAAATAACAAGATAATATTACTAAGATAATAAATAGCAACGTGACAATTAGAGAGAAGTTGACTGATTGTTGACATAACATCAAATGTCTTTATTTTGAACTTGTCAATGGGAGATATCGACACATTAACAACGAACAGGACAAAGAACGAAGTACATCTAGGCCGTATCTCCCTAAAAATCTATCTTAGACTTAGAACATCGAGAATATCCGATAATCAGTAAAATGAAAAATCATTATTTAGTAATTTGTATTAATATTTCTGGTTGGTCACTACAAAATGAAGCTATTTCTAGACTGTTTAATTAGTTTGGTAATTTGATGAAACACATGGCTTAATTATCTTAGAGTAAAACCCACAAGACGAGGACGATGTTTCTACGAACACGAAAGCTGATGTTTTTGATTTTCAGGTAATGTTTTATTTTCTGATAATAAACGGAAAAATGGTCTGATTAAATGGGATTAATTGTTGATGTTTATTATGGTGAGAACATGCTGATAAAGAGAAATAGATAAAGACAGGTAACAGAGAATGGACACACGCACAGAGAAAGAGAGAAAGAGAGAGACATCGTTATATGTTGATTAGTTCAGAGTCAGAAGGAAACAATTCTGGGCAGGTGTGCTGCATCCTATCGATCGTTCAAGGAATCATCAATTCATGTTTTAATCAACTAACCACCGACCACTATAATATTACCCCCCCCCCCACGACATCGCTATGTTTACTGTCTTAAGACACAGACACTGACACAGACATGGGGTCAATCCCATTTTGTCAATTCCAATTACACATCAAATTTATCAATTCCAATTCTGTTTTTACCGACTCTTTTTTCACTTACTACTTTTTACCATGAGTAGGTACTCCGAGTACCTACTTGGAATACCTACTCTGAGTAGTTTATATTCCAAGTAGGATTGTCATGGAAGAAATATGGTACAATAATTATCATTACTACTATCCCCTCCCCTCTCCGCTATGTAACCTACCAATATCCAACCACTAACTCCTCCTCCAAATAACCTACCCTGACCTATTTAACGGTCAAACCGACCCACGCCCCGGCATATAACCTATACTGACCTATCTCACTGTGAAACAGTACATATAACCTGCCTTGACATATCTCACCTTTACCCCCCCCCCTCCTCCCGGCAAATAACCTACACTAAACTATCTCACTGTTAAACACACTGCATATAACCTACACTGACCTATCTAACTATTAACCCTTCCCTAGCATATATGATATATCCTAAATTGACATTTGTAACAGTTAACCCCTTCGCGGGATATAATATACACTGACCTATCTAACATGTAACATCCTCCCCGCTTATAACCTACACTGACCTATCTAACTGTTAACACTCCTCGCATATAATATACACTGCCCTATCTAACTGTTAATCCTTCACTTCCATATAATCTACATTCACTGAACCAATGGTACATTTGCGGGTTAAATAATCTGGGCGGGTGGGAAAACGCAGCCAATGGATGGATTCGAACTCAGAATATTTACAGTTTTAACCGTGCGCTCTATTCATGAAAGCATTACAGTATTATAGATAGATAATGTCTGATGGTGACTTAACTGTTGGGAGGCAAGCCAATGAGAAGATAATGGCTTATTATTAAATATGATTTATCTTTGTCACACGAGAATTATGGTCTGAGGAATAACAACAAAGCTTCGTCTGGTGATGGTGTCTATTTTGTGATATAGATAATAGACAGGTGATATGGATCGTCTGTTTATAAGGTACAGGAGATGGGGAGGGGGGGACGGGTAGGAAGAGTAACTATTGTAACAAGATGACAGAAAACTGGGAAGATAATATATATATATATATATATATATATATATATATATATATATATATATATATATATCAACCTGTATCTAACTGAAAGATGGAATTACAATAAATAATCGTTTGAGTGAGTGAGTGAGTTTAGTGAATGAGTGAGTAAATGAGTGAATGAGTGTGTGAGTTAATGTGTACATTGATTAACCTTCAAATTGGTGATACCTTGGTCTAATGAATGTCCTACCTTTGGGTCACAGCTAAACTGACAAGGTATTTCTTATTTAACTTCCGGTAATAAAACAAAACCCAAAACTAATATGAAGACAATCATGTGCTTGTAAACACACACATGCACGCACACACACCCACGCACGCAGCCCCCAGAGAGAGAGAGAGAGAGAGAGAGAGAGAGAGAGAGTGAGTGAGACAAACACACACACACACACACACACACAACCCCAACATCTTCAGACTGTCTGTAAACAAAGATGTCACTTCAGATAGATAGACGCAATGTGCAAAAAAACGTAACGAGCGGAAATAAGGAATATCAGCTTGTCTCCTGACTGTTAATTATTATATTATCGCTCACATAATATTGTCTGTCTCAAAGTTCACTAGATTAAAGTTTTCTAATCGGCCACTATATAACCTTAATCTAACTGTTTACATAAATATAATTCATATTCCCATCTCATTATTTTAATATCCACACTTCAAAGTACATTAATGGAAAATCACCGAGTATAGTGTTTGTTGTCTTCATACACCGTGTATTGATATAACACAAGATAATAATGATGGTATAATTTTGGGGATGACCTAGGTATAAATATTTATGACATCACATTGTGGCAGTATTTATCTAGATTATGAATATTTTGTTTACTCAGTTCAGAATGATTTATCGAAAAGTCGATTTTCAGCAAATTTTCTCTCAGACGAGCAGAGAGTGAAAATAATTTCACAGGCCGTTAATCTAACAGTGTGTAGAAATATTAAAATGGGTGTTAATGCTTTATAAAGTTATTGGTGTGTCTCTAAAAATGTTGTGTTAAGGGTCATAATACGTACTCACAAGCACATACTCGCTAGATCTATTCAAACGTATTCTTAGAATATTTGACTAATATGTGGTTATACTCGATAATAATATGATAAACTATTTACTTATAAAATAAACTCACAATACCTGTTAACAATACGTGCTCACAACATCTGCTCACAGTATATGTCTATAACACAAACCTACTATATCTAATCACGATATCCACAAACAATATCAACTAACGGAGAATAGTCACGTAATATCGATCACGAGATATCTCACCTCAAATCTGACTGCAGTATTCTCTTGCGATATCAACTCACTATATCTTCCCATAAAGTATACTCATTTGTGATATATATATATATATATATATATATAAAATGCTAAAAGTGCTCACAATATTAAGTTATCAGCTAAAATTATATGTTACCAGCCAATAATGATCTCAGTATTAACATATTTTAGTTGTGAGAGAGTGGTCGGTACAAATAAATTGTTTTGACAATGATAGGTTTGTGTTTGTGTATTGTTTACAAGAATGTGATATCCATATGGCGTCCAGCTGTCAGATAATACATCTACATATGTCATCGTTGTCATTAGTAACATCATTACAATGGGCTGTTTATAGGTGAGTACGGTTTTCCGCGTGTGACCAATGGAAGTCGGCCTAATTCGCTTTATAACATATATGTCCCTATTTCTGGAGAGGATATATTCTGATTTATAACATATATGTCCCTATTTCTGGGAAGGATGTATTATGATTTATAACATATATCTCCCTATTCCTGGAGAAGGTATATTATGATTTATAACATATATCTCCCTATTTCTGGAGAAGGTATATTACGATTTATAATATATATGTCCTTATTTCCGGAGAGGATATATTATGATTTATAACATGTATCTCCCTATTTCTGGAGAAGGCATATTATCATTTATAACATATATGTCCCTATTTCTGGAGAGGATATATTATCATTTATAACATATATTTCCCTATTTCTGGAGAGGATATATACATCGTTTGTTATTTATAACATATATATCTTTATTTTAGAGAGGTGTATTATCATTTATGACATATATGGAGAGGGTAGAATATTCCCATAACGAAATAATTCTGTATACAATATGACTCAAGTTTAAAAAAAAGTCCATAAACAATAATTCTGTATACAATATGACTCAAGTTTTAAAATAGTTCAATAATTCTGTATACAATATGACTCAAGTTTTAAAAAAGTTCAATAATTCTGTATACAATATGACTCAAGTTTAAAAATTTCAATAATTCTGATATATTAATAATGAAGCTAAAATAAGATATGATGGATCTACTTTGATCTCTTTTGTTATTTTGTCCTCTATATTACACATGTTACTTTCTGTTTGTCTGTTTATCTGTCTGTTTGTTTGTCTGTTTGTTTGTTTGTTTATCTGTTTGTTTGTCTGTTTGTTTGTTTGTTTGTCTGTTTGTCTGTTTGTTTGTCTGTTTGTTTGTCTGTTTGTTTGTCAGTTTGTTTGTTTGTTTGTTTGTTTGTTTGTCTGTTTGTTTGTCTGTTTGTTTATCTGTTTGCTTGTCTGTTTGTTTGTCTGTTTGTTTGTCTGTATGTTTGTTTATCTGTTTGTTTGTCTGTTTGTTTGTCTGTTTGTTTGTCTGTTTGTTTATATGTTTGTTTATCTGTTTGTTTATCTGTTTGTTTGTCTGTTTGTTTATCTGTTTGTTTATCTGTTTGTTTGTATGTCTGTTTGATGTTCTGTTTGTTTATCTGTTTGATTTTCTGTTTGTTTGTTTGTTTGTTTGTTTGTTTATCTCTTTTTTTGTTCCGTATTTGTGTTTCAATATATATGTTATATCTATATGTTTTATCTATATAGGTATTTATCTGACTCAATATCTGTCTCTCTATTTACCTGTATACCTGTAAGTCATACACACGCACGCGGGTATGTATATACACACACATATATACACACACACGCACACACAGCGACACACACACATACACACAAATACACAAATACGCGCTTCTGTCTATTTATCACTCACTCACTCACCAAACTCAACATAACCTCCTTCTAACCCCCCCCCCCCCCGCCGAGATCACCCACCTAACATTCACAAGTCTCGATCAATATCCTCTAATTCCTCACTACAACATTACACAGACTTATAATGGCCCCAACATAATGGCCGCTCTCGCTATTTATCACTCACTCACTCACTCACTCACTCACCAAACTCAACATAACCCCCTTCTAACCCCCCCCCGCCGAGATCACCCACCTAACATTCACAAGTCTCGATCAATATCCTGTAATTCCTCACTACAACATTACACAGACTTATATTGGCCCCAACATAATGGCCGCTCTCGCTATTTATCACTCACTCACTCACTCACTCACTCACCAAACTCAACATAACCCCCTTCTACCCCCCCCCGCCGAGATCACCCACCTAACATTCACAAGTCTCGATCAATATCCTCTAATTCCTCACTACAACATTACACAGACTTATGTTGGCCCCAACATAATGGCCGCTCTCGCTATTTATCACTCACTCACTCACTCACTCACCAAACTCAACATAACCTCCTTCTAACCCCCCCCCCCCCCGCCGAGATCACCCACCTAACATTCACAAGTCTCGATCAATATCCTCTAATTCCTCACTACAAAATTACACAGACTTATATTGGCCCCAACATAATGGCCGCTCTCGCTATTTATCACTCACTCACTCACTCACTCACCAAACTCAACATAACCTCCTTCTAACCCCCCCCCCGCAGCCCAGATCACCCACCTAACATTCATTATTCTCAAGTCTCGATCAATATCCTGTAATTCCTCACTACAACATTACACAGACTTACAATGGCCGCTCTCCCTATTTACGGCCAACATTTCGAGCTTCAAAGAGATTTCTCTCCGACATAAAACGTACACAAACGAGGCCACTTAGAAACATGGCTCCCGCTATATTCGGCCCAGGTGATGTTCGTATCCTGGTACTACGTCTCACCACTAACAGCGTTCAGGTTAAACGGGCCAGAGATAAATGTTGTACCAAAGAGAAAAATTTACATAAAGTTCGTCATCAAATCTCGCCCTCTGGTGAGTGATCTTTAACTAGTGACCGGAGGCTAGAAAACATATCATTTAGACCGATCCAGAGAGCTCGTAAAGTGTATTGTGCTCACTAAATCGAATTATAACACCGAACAGAAAGCAGCGGAAATGGTTCCTGGTTCGTAGTTTATGATTACTGGGTTGGATAAGGAACCTGGGAACTTGTAGCATGAAGCCAGCTGCTGTCATAAAATGAGATCAATATTGATATTTGTTAACATCATTATTACTGTCATAGGACGATCAATGAAGGTCATCTGTCCATCAATATTATCATTATCATAATGGCTAATTATCTTTTGTACAATTTTTTATAACCAGTGAGAGCTAATAAGATCATATTTAGGTAAGCCAGTTAGTGTTTTATATATATATATATATATATATATATATATATATATATATATATATATATATATATATACGAAGAATATGCATAATTAGTGTTTGTATATCAACCAATATCTAGCATTTAACAACAATCAATCCATTTATCAAAAAAACTATGTAACCCAAGACTACCTTAATATGTACACATTATCATAAAATATATGATACATCAAACAAATGAAGGTTCCTTCTTATTTAAATTTAATAGACTTATTATTCATTAAAAGCCTTTTTTAATTATTTACTGTAGCCACGATTGGTAATTAACTTTAAGACAGAGTATTAATTTCATATAATGTAATATGACAATAACATCATAACGATGTATCATCTTTAGCTGTCTACACTCTGTACATCTCCCGTACAGGTATAACCAGGTACATCATTATTAGATAATGTGTACTAAATGGAGCCAATCAGAACCTAGATAAGATAAAGCTAATTCTGAATGACCTCTACACAAATGACCTCTAGACAAATGACCTCTATAGAAATGACCTCTATAGAAATAGCTAACAGTCTATGATGATAGCTAACTGTAGAAAAGGGGATGGATAGTTATCTGTCTGTCTGTCTATCTATCTATCTATCTATCTATCTATCTATCTATATTTATATATAATAAAGCTTATTTTTCTAAATATCTCACTATTTGATACTTAAGGTGTCAATATGTCATAGTTTAAACAATTAAGAAAAAATTATCACATTATAACTGGAATATTTACCTAATCAATGACAATTTATCCGGAGTATTACCCGGAGTGTTACTTGGGGTGTTACCTGGGGTGTTACCTGAGGTGTTACCTGGGGTGTTACTTGGGGTGTTACCTGAGGTGTTACCTGAGGTGTTACCTGGGGTGTTACCTGAGGTGTTACCTGAGGTGTTACCCGGGATGTTACCTGGGGTGTTACCTGGGGTGTTACCTGAGGTGTTACCTGGGGTGTTACCTGAGGTGTTACCTGAGGTATTACCCGGGATGTTACCTGGGGTGTTACCTGGGGTGTTACCTGAGGTGTTACCTGAGGTGTTACCCGGGATGTTACTTTGGGTGTTACCTGGGGTGTTACCTGAGGTGTTACCTGGGGTGTTACCCAGGGTGTTACCTGAGGTGTTACCTGAGGTGTTACCTAGGTTGTTACCCGGGGTGTTATCTGGGGTGTAGCGTGTTGCCAATGATGGTATATTGTACAGTTACACTTACATTAACAGAATGTATATTTAATAAAGCGCCCTTACTAGCAGGAGCCATTCAATGGCGCTGAAGAAATAATATGTAATATAATAATACCCCAAATAATATGTCTGTAAAAACCCTGTAATGATTTAAAAGATAATAATTGTTTATCTGTGAAAGCGACCTTAAATAGGTGTGTTTTTAGAAGAGACTTAAATTTTCAAGAGACGACGAATTTCTAATATTTGCCGGTAACATATTCCACATATAAAGCTAATATATAGGACATGTGAAATAATATGGGACATATAAAGCTAATATATAGGACATGTGAAAATAATATGGGACATATAAAGCTAATATATAGGACGTGTGAAAATAATATGGGACATATAAAGCTAATATATAGGACGTGTGAAAATAATATGGGACATATAAAGCTAATATATAGGACGTGTGAAAATAATATGGGACATATAAAGCTAATATATAGGACATGTGAAAATAATATGGGACATATAAAGCTAATATATAGGACGTGTGAAAATAATATGGGACATATAAAGCTAATATATAGGACATGTGAAAATAATATGGGACATATAAAGCTAATATATAGGACATGTGAAAATAATATGGGACATATAAAGCTAATATATAGGACGTGTGAAAATAATATGGGACATATAAAGCTAATATATAGGACGTGTGAAAATAATATGGGACATATAAAGCTAATATATAGGACGTGTGAAAATAATATGGACATATAAAGCTAATATATAGGACATGTGAAAATAATATGGGACATATAAAGCTAATATATAGGACGTGTGAAAATAATATGGGACATATAAAGCTAATATATAGGACATGTGAAAATAATATGGGACATATAAAGCTAATATATAGGACGTGTGAAATAATATAGGACATATAAAGCTAATATATAGGACGTGTGAAAATAATATGGGACATATAAAGCTAATATATAGGACGTGTGAAAATAATATGGGACATATAAAGCTAATATATAGGACGTGTGAAAATAATATGGGACATATAAAGCTAATATATAGGACATGTGAAAATAATATGGGACATATAAAGCTAATATATAGGACGTGTGAAAATAATATGGGACATATAAAGCTAATATATAGGACGTGTGAAAATAATATAGGACATATAAAGAGAATGTAGATAATAAAATCGGAATGTAAAAAGACTTCTAAAGATAACACAGGACATCTAATAATAAGATCTGAAGATATTATATGACATCATCATCATCATCATCATCATCATCATAAGTTTCAATAACATGGCGTTAATTGTAATTAACATTATTGTACTCATTAACACCTAACAACAGTTATAAATAACACTTTGTACTTATTAACCTTTAGGAAAGGCGTCACTTTATGTGTTGATGTTAAGTTAAACGTTAAACTAAACGGACCTATTGACCTACAACTGTAATGTGGGGAAGTGAAAGATGAAACATCATTCAGACATAGTCAGGCAGCAGTGTATAAGTACCTGGGAATATATAGAACAGTCACTAGTGTGTGTGTGTGTGTGTGCACGCGCGCAGTTTTAGCTGCTTATCTACCACTTATCACCAACATTAAGTATTAACAAACAAAGCCTTATATACATGTATACATATACTTCACATTTCTCTCTCTCTCTCTCTCTCTCTAATATATATATATATATATATATATATATATATATATATATATTGTAAGAAACACGTGTAAAGATTTGGATTAATACAAAATTCAGAGACTGAATGATAGAATGGAATTATAGACAATGGGGGGAGTCAGCAGAGAGAGAGAGAGAGATATCCAGAATCCGCTATCTCTTTCCCATATATTACATCAATACCATTAGCCTAACACAGACCAGATGTATGTCCTGTTTACATCATTCTATAAAATCCTATCAGTGGGATTACAGCACAAGACACACACACACACACACACGTGCGGTCGCGCGCGTACACATACACACATACTCAGCGCACTATAATTCATCTCCACATGTAGATAATATCCTTTATATGCGAGATAATCCATAATCTCCAGATGTTCTCCTTAACAAAGCCGTTTGTCCAAGCCAATCAGATTTATAGTGTAGATCCAGAAATAACAATATTATATCAGTTGTCCACCAGAGTTACAAGTTGTCTTATTTATTAACCTTTGACCCCGTCATATTACTGAGAGAGAGGGGGGCAACGGAGAGACAGAGAGAGAGAGAGAGAGACAGAGAGAGAGAGAGAGAGAGACAGATACTTGTCTTGATATGATAACTTCGTCTCGTGTTTGGGACCCCCCCCCCCCAATTACCTTAAAGTAGATGGTCTGGGTCTGTTCTGGCTATTATAAAAATATAATAAATAGTGTGTGTGTGTGCGCGCGCGCGTGCGTGCGTGCGTGTATGTGTGTGTATGTGTGTGTGTGTGTGTGTGCGTGCGTGTATGTGTATGCGCGTGTGTGTTTTAGCTGTGTATAATAAGGCACAGGCACAGAGAATCTCGAACCGTGAATTCAAACTCTGGACGTTTCTTCAGGGGACTGAATCCAGAGTGGCGACTTTTCTTGCTGAGACATGTGTAATGTCTCACCAGTCCCTGTATGTTCCTCAACGTATTGTCTGTGAATGTGTATGTGTCTGTCTGTATGTCCGTCCATGCGTCTGTATCCTGTCTTCCAGTTGATGAACCGACAGAACACTTAAATAGTAATGTTAATCTATCTGTTCCTCAACGTATTGTCTGTGGATGTGTGTGTGTGCTGTCTGTCTGTCTGTCTGTCTGTCTGTCTGTCTGTCTGTCTGTCTGTCTGTCTGTCTGTCTGTCCCCCAGTTGCTGAAATACCATGACTTTGGGGCATGGATCCTGATGGTTAAGTATTATCTTTTGAGACGATCTCCACTGACGACATATCTAATTACCATAAGTACCCCATAGTGACAGTGTCATCACTCTATCTATGGTTACTCTGGATACTAATGATACGCATGGACACCGTCAGCAGACAACAACGGAGAAACCGGCAATATCATCAAATAGGGGTTAAAGTTCAGAGTTTTTATAGGGATGTTTGTTATTGTAGTATGTATTATTGTTATATAGATCGTATTATGTTAAGTATTGTTTATTGATTGGTGTGAATGTCACGTTGTGTAAATTGTGTATGACATGTTACAGATGTCATAAATGGCATTAAATGGTCAAGCACCGGTATATTTGACAGAACTGCTTCATGATAAGGCTAACACTCGAACACTAAGATCATCTGGTAAACTGATCCTTGCCGTACTCCAAACACATCGACTTAATACATTTAGTGTTACTGCGCCAATATTGTGGAATAAGTTACCTAGTCATATTAGAACTTCACTAAATGTTTAAAACATTCCTTTTAATTGTTAAAGTACTCATTATATTTAATAATTTTTTTAAATATCTCTTTCTTCATTTTACAGCGCCTCAGAACAGGGTTACCTGTTTTTTGACGCTTTATAGATATACATTATAATGTGATGGAGCAAATATTGTGAGTGAGTGAGTGAGTGAGTGAGTGAGTGAGTGAGTGAGTGAGTGAGTGAGTGAGTGAGTGAGTGAGTGAGTGAGTGAGTGAGTGAGTGAGTGAGTGAGTGAGTGAGTGAGTGAGTGAGTGAGTGAGTGAGTGAGTGAGTGAGTGAGTGGTGAGTGGTGGTGGTGAGTGGGAGTGGTGGTGAGTGAGTGAGTGGTGGTGAGTGGTGGTGGGGTGAGTGAGTGAGTGAGTGAGTGAGTGAGTGAGTGAGTGAGTGAGTGAGTGAGTGAGTGAGTGAGTGAGTGAGTGAGTGAGTGAGTGAGTGAGTGAGTGAGTGAGTGAGTGAGTGAGTGAGTGAGTGAGTGAGTGAGTGAGTGAGTGAGCCATTAATGTATCATGCAATATACTATTTAGTATTATAAATCTGACTATTTACGGTAAAAGCTGTAATATATGCCATTATCGCCTATTTGCATCGAAATCAGCAGAGCATGAAACTGTTCAGCACACTATCACTTGTGCCATTACACAAAACAAGCCTAAATTTAATATAATGGATCGAGATAAACATTAATATAAGACATTCTGACATTATTCTTATGAAATGATATTATGTAGTAATTATATTATGTGACATGACATGCTTTTATCACACGCTACTCTACCCCATGGCATGACATAACGTGACTTATCATGAGGCTACGTGACATAACGTGTATTAGCACGCGAATAAGTAAACACTAAACGAACTAATCCCGATAGGACATCATCAGGTGTAGATCCTGAATGATATATCCAATTACTGACTCAATGTATTTATCGTCTCCGGAAAATATAAAGAATAGTAAAAACACCCGCTACTTCACGATAACATACAACTATCTGTCTATCGGATCTTACCTATTCTGGAATAATATCCAGACATTTATTCCGGATCGGTTCACGTCCGAGTTACGGAAGATATCTAATTTTACAACATCTTTAAAAGCTGAACTAACCAGAAGATAAACAAGTTCTTTTTCTTGTCTTGATCCTCTTCACTTTCCGGATTTCAGTCGCCAAATGCTGGCCTCGTTTTGGCGACTTGTTGGCGAGGGACACTTTGACGAAATATGTAAATTAGGGCATAAAAGCGAATTGGAAGGCCATCAATTTAGCCGATCGATATCGAGTATCGATAAGGTCGGTCGATGAGTGGTTTATGAATGGTGAACACCTCTAACTTTGAGTGGCCATAATGGGCCTCGGTCGAGCGAGACCTGAGCGAAAATAGGAGAAACACCTGAGACTTTGATGTGGCCAGAGGACCTCGAGTCGGTCGTTTTATTGCCCTGTGGTGGGCCGGATAAACATTAGACGGCATAAGAAGAAAAAAAACCGTCGCTTCTATGATCGGTCACGGAGCTGTGACCGATCTACCAGCATCGGGGCAGTCTGGAGCCGTTATGGCATAAAAAGATTGATGGCCGCGCGAGGCCTCATCACAATGGCGCCAATACGTGGCCAACGGATAAGGTCCAAGAAAATAAACCGAAGGCTACAGGGATTGTGTCTGGAGTCTGAGTACGGAAAGACTCGTTAATAGGTCAAGCCTTTGTCCCTCTGGAAACAACATTCGGGATACTCTGGATCACGACTCCGAACACTTGTAAAATGACAAACCTTTTTACACACCATTCTTAACAACAACAAAAAAAAAAATAACAATAATAATACTAATAAAATTGGTATTGTAATTCTAATAAGGCGCCATTTCCACCAGGACTCACTCAATTAGATATATTAGACAATCAGTATTATTTACAGATCAAGTCAACCTTGACCAGATAAGTTTTTAGAACAAATTACAATTTTTTATAAATACACCTCTAATCTCCGCAGACAATTTGATCTATAAAGTTAGAGCTTCGACACCAAATATATAATTACTATATAACTTGAGCCGAGACCGAGATACCTGTATTGTTATCTGATTAGATGACGTCAATTTTTCAGGTAAACTCTCACTGATAGATTATAAAATTTTAAATTGATGCGCTGTAAGAAAAGAGATAATATGACTTATTTGTCATTATCCCATTATTAATAACCTTTCCCAGGATGACCCCCCCTCCCCCCCCCCATTCAATTAACATTATCATAATAAGTTTCTGCTGATTAACAACAACACCCACAGTTTGTCATATAACCATGGCAGCCATGTTTGTGACGTCAGATAAAGAACTTTATGACCCGAGGAAGCTACAAAGATAAGACACTTCATTGGCTGCCCAGAGGTCACGTGATATATCAATACTGAAGTGATATCGTAATCGTGTTCTCTTTTTTAAAAGATAAATCTTCTCCCATATCCGGGGCAGAGCATCGACTCCGGAAATTTCGTCACATCCGGTCTTAGCTCCGTTTGGTATTTATAAGTCTGAATCAGGTGTTGTTGTTGTTGGCGTTCATTACAAGAACTACAACAACAACAAAAATACCACCACAACAACTAAACAGTAACGGGAAGAATAACACAACAACACGAATATCACAGCAACAACAAATAACAATAGGAGTTGTAAGATATAGGCTAATCGAGGCTAAAGGACAATATAACCAGTCTAATGATAATACAATAGATAAAACAACAACAACACCAAAACAACAACAACACCAAAACAACAACACCAAAACAACAACAAAACAACAACAACACCAAAACAACAACAACAATTGAAGAACCATTTAACAAGCTTACAAAACAATAATAGAAGAAACAAGAAAATTAAAACATTACAAGAGAACAACAAAAGGGTCAGAGAAACCCTAAAGGTACACAGAACAACAAAAGGGTCAGAGAAACCCTAAAGGTACACAGAACAACAAAAGGGTCAGAGAAACCCTAAAGGTACACAGAACAACAAAAGGGTCAGAGAAACCCTAAAGGTACACAGAACAACAAAAAGGTCAGAGAAACCCTAAAGGTACACAGAACAACAAAAGGGTCAGAGAAACCCTAAAGGTACACAGAAC
>JAODUP010000426.1:172500-202500 GCA_025642065.1 Paralvinella palmiformis | reverse complement strand
TGTCATCGTGTCAATGATACAAACTGTCATCGTGTCAATAATACAGGCTGTCATTATATCACTAATATGTAATCCTGCTAAAATATAAGTTGATGTTGTGTCACTATTAAGTTTGTTATTGTGTCGATTATACAGGCTGTTATTGTGTCAACAATATATTTGTTTATTGTGTCAATAATACAGACTGTTATTGTGTCAATAACATAGGCTACTATTGTATCAGTGTGATTTAGGCTGTCAGTGAGATATGGTCTATCAACAAGATACAGGCTGTCGGAGAGATACAGGCTGTCTGTGAGATGCAGGCAGTCAGTGAGATATGATCTATCAGCAAGATACAGACTGTCAGTGAGATATGATCTATCAACAAGACATAGGCTATCAGTGAGATACAGGCTGTAAGTGAGATATCATCTTTCAACAAGATATAGGCTGTTAGTGAGATATGGCTGTTATTGAGATAAAAGCTGACAGTTAAGGAGATACTGTCATATACCAGAATTGTTCCTTAACCGCTACAGGTATGAGATATCCCGATTTCACCTTATAATTAGAAGGCAAATCACTCACAGAAGATTCGTGCTTGACTTCTGGATCCGTGCCCCGCTCATATTGGACACTATAACAACCTGGAGATGACGCCACCATCAATAATCATTGTCAACCGGAACTGGATACGTGGGTGGTGCCCAATCTGAAGTCGGCTGTCAGGAATGTGGCCCGTAGGGCGTGTCTGTGCTCCACCCCCCTCTATTCCGGTTGCCGTATGGCTTTATGTGTATTAGTAAAGGCTGGAAATGCCGAGATTAAATATGTTTTATTGTCGAGAGGTGAGCTCCGGAATTGGGCTGTCTTTATATAATGAGGGTGATTATTGGAAAAGGATTATTTTGTGAGATTGTAGTCGACAGACAGACATATAAACAGACAGACAGATAGACAGATATATATATATACAAGCAGACTGACAGACAGATAGAGAGACATATAGATAGAGAGACAGATAGACAAACAAACAGACATATAGATAGACAGACAGACAGACAGACAGACAGACAGACAGAGACAGACAGACAGATTAGAGAGAGAGAGAGAGAGAGAGAGAGAGAGAGAGAGAGAGAGAGAGAGAGAGACATACTGATAGACAAAGAGACAGACAGATAGAGAGTGAGAGAGACGGATATACAGACAGCCAGAGAGATAGATAGAGAGACAGATATATAGAGAGACAGATAGATAAACAAACAGAAATAGAGATAGACAGACAGACAGACAGAGAGAGATAGACAGACATACATACTGGTAGACAAAGAGACAGACAGATAGAGAGTGAGAGAGACTGATATACAGACAGACAGACAGATAGAGAGGCAGAAATACAGATAGAGAGACCTATAGACAAACAGACAAACAGATAGACAGACAGACATACTGATATACCGACTGACAAACAGACAGACAGAATGATAAATAGAGAGACAAACATACAGGCAGATAGACACACCAACAAAGAGACAGCCAGACAGACACGTAAATAATTAGACAGATATAAATGCAAACAGATAGATAATTAGAGAGCGATAGAGATCATCTTTGAAACATCTAGTGACCTAATTCCGTTTAAGTATTGCCACAAGGATGACTACAGTGACACCTAGCGGATTATATGAGAGAATTACGTGAGGTCAGCATATCAAACTTAATAATATCATTACATTACGATATACCTAAGTTCTTAGAGTTTGTTCTAAGC
The DNA here is from genome assembly GCA_025642065.1 of Paralvinella palmiformis. NCBI lineage: Eukaryota > Metazoa > Annelida > Polychaeta > Terebellida > Alvinellidae > Paralvinella > Paralvinella palmiformis. The sequence continues at coordinate 200,747 of JAODUP010000426.1, read as the reverse complement.
TGAGAACCTACAATTTGAACTTCATATTCCTCTTTTATTGACCTGATCCATAATAGGTTGATTTGATTTGGGGTCACACATAAAGTAGGTAATAAACTTTATTTATCTACCATTTTATAGATAAATACTCCATTATAACACATCACTCATTGAATAAAGTATATAATTAGTTATTTATCAAGCAGGTAATGATGGATTCGAACTGAGATGTCAACCTGTTTAATTTCAGCGTACTACCATAAAACTACAGTTATATGCTCTAAAACAATGGCATTATATGTAACTCGTGCGAATATGTGTGTGTTTTAAGCGTGGTTATGTGGGTGTGTGTGTATGCATGTATGCATATGTATGTGCATATGTGTGTGTGCGCATATGTTGGCCAGAATGGCTTCCCCCCTCTCTCTCTCTCTCTTCTCTCTATATATATATATATATATATATATATATATGTTTTCAAAGCTTTTTAATAATTATATTATCATTTTTAAATATAAACAATTTGGTAAAATTATTATGTTATCAGCTTACGATAAAAGGTTTTTATATTATTGTGATAAATAGTTTATCATATCTCTCAACGACTTCTAAACAAATTTAAACATAAAAGAACCCTACGTAAGTATACTATTAAATATATTAATAATGAGCCTAATGTAAATACTTTTTCGCTTTTTATATCTTGTCTTACCTGAATCTCATTAGGCCAGGTAAGAGACTATAAAACCAGAAACCGGAAATTCCAGTTTTTATTTCCTGTTTCGACGCCATTTCTCTAAGTGGTATGTTTACATACATTTAAGTGTGTAGTGTTTTAGGTGAATAATGACATAAATATTTACTGGAATCTAGGTCAGAGTCCGGAGCTAACAGAGATATCTGATTTATCGATCCTGATTTATAGACGTCGGAGCATTTATGATCCCTATACCATACCTGTCTAATATAATATCGTGAACTATTTAGAATGACATAGGAACACTGTCTGTCTGTCTGTCTGTCTGTCTGTCTGTCTGTTTTGAAGAGTTATTATAGCAAATGAAGCAATTGTCATTATCATCATCATCATCATCATCATCATCATCATCAACATCGTTATCATTATAATTATCAGAAGTTTGTTGATCCAAGTCGCTCCTAGCGCCACCTAGTATTTAGAGGATATGGGGCGGGTGGGCTGACAGGGTCAAGGCCGTTAAGACCTGATGAACACCGATCAGCGTCTGAAACTGATCCAGAGAGTGATAACAGGCGGAGATATCCGGAAGAAAAACACAAAGAAAAGGAGTCATAAAGAGTGACGTCACTTCAATGATGCTATTATCCGGGACACTGGGTGTGGACAAAACTAAGAACGTCCTTCTCCTAAATTACTCGTCACTCTTTTCAACGAAATTTAGTAGCCTAAATATTAATATCTTTTGTTGATGAGACAATTGACATGGGAAGGGTCGTAATAGGACACTTCACTCTGTTAGAGATAATGCGTGCCGGTCAAATTACGTCACATGTTTCATAAAAAAACGGAAGCGGTTACGAGTACGATTACACTAAAGTTGTTTTTATTCGGGAGAGAGAAAATTTATAGATTATTTGAAAAGAAGACGCACGCCAGGTGGCATCGTTGGGCCACCAGAGTGATATCCCGATTAAACGAATTAGTGATCGTATGGATCCCGAGAGGATTGGATCACGTGACGAAATTGAACTGGTTTTCGAGCCGATCGAGCCAAGAAGATGACCATAAGACGCGACCAAATTCGATGGGCGATATTAAGAGTACTTCCGGTCTGGTGGTGGTGTCAGGTCGGCAAATCTGCTCATTTCGTCGGCCAATCTCATCGCTAATCCGACAACGATCAGTGTGAAACATAGAAACGGTTACTTCCGGTCTGGATCGTCGTTTTTCAGTCACGTAGTCACCAGTTCGGGATAAGGAATCCTCGGGATAGCGTCCGGGTCGAATTCTGGAGGCGGCCATCTTGGAGGTGATAATAGAATCTCTTCGGATGGATCTTCCCGTCATCCAATTATCGTTCACCGGAAGAACGATGCCATTGTAATTTCTATAATTAAACACGTGACCAGCGGACGTGTTACGTAGCTGAATTAGTGTATTAGAGAGAAATATGGCGACGATTTGTTTGAATTAGACAAATAAATTGTTTTCCTTCAGCTTTTTATAAAAGAAAATCTCCCCCACTACGAAACTGGAAATTTGTTGTTGATTTGATTCTGAGAAGACAGATAGACAGACAGACAGACAATGAGGTAGATAGGCATGAAGGCAGGCAAGCAGGCACACGGATTTATAAGTAGCCTAAAAAGTAGGCAGACAGATAGACAGCCGGACAGAGAGACATACAGATAGGCAAGTGAGCAGTCAGACATATAGGAAGGAAGGAATGCAGACAAATAGCCACGAAGGTAGGCAGGCAGGCCAGTAGACAGACAAACAGACACACATACAGACAGACAGACAGATAGACAGATAGACAGGCATTTTAACATAATTGACTATACCAGAAGGATTATTATATACCAATAGATTGATACAGGGTGAGTGAGCGAGTCAGTCAGTCAGTCAGTAATTTATTCAATCAGTCTGTCTTTCAATCAGTTAATGAGCAAAGGTAAAGGACATATTATTATCTAAAGTTTGATGATCATTTTAGTGTCTAATTATCTCCGTAAAAGTGTTATTTAACAGCGAGCACATACTCAAACACGTAAACGCATGTCTAAACATATACAGAAGTGAGTAAACATAAATTAGTAGCTATATATGTACCTCTTCCTTACTTTTAGAATGATAAACCGTTCGATTTCAGCTAAATTATTTTCCTATAATACCCGATGGCGGTATATAAACTCGTCAAGGTCAAACAATGATAAATACCTATATAGTCATCTATAAAAATGTGACCTTGAAGGATGTCCATTCGTCATTGAGTCTATAGATACAGTTAAGAGTTGATACAATTGATTTACGAGTGTGTAGCCATTGATCTATGACATAAAAAGAGTATTAAATATTTATGATATTCTATCAGAACACCGACAACAGGTAAATCTTTAATCAACAGAGAAGTCAGTAATTAAATTGTCGAGTGATTTGAACACTTTATGGGGCACGTGACCTCGACCAATAGCGTGACGTCAGCAAAATGATAGAAAATGGAAAATATTCGGCGAGCAACGAGCTATATATGTATATCTGTTCTCTCTGTGTGTGTGTGGGGGGGATAAATGAGTGAGTGAGTGAGTGAGTGAGTGAGCGAGTTCTTTGTTTAGCCAAGGCGCTGAAGATATTCACATACATGAGAAAGATCCAAACCCACAACCCATAGATTTACAGCCCAGTGTTTCCAGTTATTTATATTTATTTTTTATTTTTGTATTTATCATTAAATTATTAATTTTATCATTCTATCATTATATCATTATATCTACAAATCATTATATTATTCCATTATTATGATACTGTAACTTTATCACTGTATCGTGAAATCATTGTATCATTATACCATAGTATCATTATATCCCATCATCTTTGTACCATCACTTCATTATATCTATGTACTGTTACGTCATCACTTCATTATATCATCGTACCATTATGTCAGAGCATCATTATATCATTAAATCACTCTATCAACATTACCCGTCAGGGGGCAGCACATGTTGCCGCTCGTAAACCTTCGTACGCCATTTTCAGTGGTCGTAAACACCAGGAAGGTAAATGGTGGAGGGCGTTTAGGCTAAGGAAGGTCGACCTTCTTAGTTAACATGTTTAAGAGGATTGTCAACAAGAGAAGGTCAACTTACTCAGTTAGTACTTTATTACGATATATGACCTTTATCAATAAAAATGTTTATAAATATATAAACATTAATAAATGGTGTATTAAAATATCATATTACAAATGTCATTTTAAAGTACAATCATTTTACAGTATTAGCTATAACTAGCCTGTAGTCCATAGTCGTGTGATAGGAAGCGACAGGGCGCCACCTGGCGGATTATCGCTTAGATCCTGATATAATTAGATTCGCTGATCCGGAATGATTGTATTGTGTTGATCTGTGAGGATCTGTCGAGTGTCTAGAAGCTGTCTCTTATGTATAACTAATATGACAGAAATAATGTGCGTCTGTGTGTGTTTATGTGTGTGTTTATGTACGTGTGTGTTTATGTACGTGTGTGTGTGTGTACGAGCATGTGCATTTGTATATTTATTTTATTTGTTTGCTTGTCTGTATGCGAATCCGCATGTGTGTATCTTTATGTATATGCAAATTTATGTGCGTATCTTTTACTTGTTTGATCATTGTGTATATGTTAATGTGTGTGTATGTATGTGTGTATGTGTGTGTGTGTGTACGCGCTCGCGCGCATCCATATGTGCATTCATGGGTAAATGGCGTGTGCGGGCACGTGTGTATTATAACCCACCCCGTCACAACGATAAGACAACAAACAAATCGTCCCCGTTCCATTCCGCCACTATCCGTGGCGTTATTGTTCCTTCAAAACATAAATACTTGTTTGCTATCAGATCCACGTTTTCTTGTGAGTCAGAGTCAACTCTTTGGTTGATGGGGGGGGGGGGGTGTTGACATCTTTCTATTCTAGTGATGGTGTTTTTTTTGTATAATCAAGTGAAGACGTCACGCCACAAAGACGACAAATACAAATTATATGAAAGCCTCAGTTGGTCAGAACTTGGCTAGCATTTGGCATATTTTAGCTCTAAGTTTTCGTCCAGTTGAGGTTAATACAGTTCAGTGACGATTGACATCTGACACGCAACTAGACAATCCTAGGATCAGAAGGTCAAATGAGTGGGAATCAACGGAAATGACATAGCTACTTTCTACTGACCCCATAGATGACTGTTAAACAGACCTTAGGGGAAATTACAGGGGAATATTGAAGTGCTGTCAGGCGCGAAATAGGTAACGTAGATTATCTATCAGTTAGTCAATTAGGTAGTTAGTCAGTCAGTCAATCAGTCAATCAATCATCGTGATTGTCCATTCATCACTTAATTAATCAGTCAGTCAGTCAGTAACGTAGTAAATTAGTTAGTTAATTAATCAGTGCGTAAAAGGTAGTGTTTAATGATATCCCCCCACACATACACATATCCACACACATCACACACACGCACACATCACACACACGCACACACACATACACACATACATCACACACACACACATACACACCACATACCCCCACACCCCACTCCCACTCACCGTTTTAGTATCTCTCCCACCATTTAACATCTACAAACATCTTATCCTGTGATCCAATTATCTAAAACGAAAACAATTTATAATTTGTTTTACTTTCATTCTTCTTGTAATTAATCTCTAAAATACTCACAAATATACTCACTAATGTACTCAGACATTCACTCACGAAAACAATCTTGTTTTTATGTACACACAAACTTTGATAGATCTAAAACAGGTAGAAATACTGGCATCTTATCATTGGTTTAATGTTATAAAATATTTCTCTTCCAGCATGATAATGATGATAATGATGACGATCATCATCATCATCATCATCATCATCATCATCATAGGATTAATACACATATCAATAAAAATCAGGTAATTAGAAAGGTGACCTGCTCCTAATAGTTTAATAAACAAGTAACGAGAAATATAAAACTAATATTTGAGGATGAGTTGACAGTTGTACACATCATTTTTTTGTTTTTTAAATCTGGACAGTGAAAAAGATTTATTTGGGATAAAATATGTAGATAAGTTGTTGAGAAGTTATAAATATCTCATGAGTCAGACCAGTATCATGTCATTTTCTCTGAATCTATCTATCTATCTATCTATCTATCTATTTATCTATATATCTATCTATCTATCTATCTATCTATCTATCTATCTATCTATATATATATATATATATATATATATATATATATATATATATATATATATATATATCCATCTATCTATCTATATATCTATCTATCTATCTATCTATCTATCTATCTATATATATATATATATATATATATATATATATATATATATATATATATATCCATCTATCTATCTATCTATCTTATCTCTGTTCGACTAGAAGGTTTTATGTCCATATTTAAATCTTGTAATTTTGATTTTTCTATATTATTCAAAACAGAAAAACACAAAAAAGATAAATAACTTTCTGAAGAGTAACCTGAATATTTAAAGATGTATTATAAACTTCAGGTTTCATAGCTAATAAACAACAACATACACACACGACTTGCACACACACACCCCCATATATATATATATATATATTATATATATATATATAATATTGTCGTGGTTAATAAGACTGATTAATCAGTTAATTATAAATCTACTTGACTATAATTAAACATTGTAAGCATTAAGTTGTCGATATTATATCAATATTATAATTAAATGAATAATATATATATATATATATATATATATATATATACATGTGTGTTTGTGTGTATTTATGTGTGTGTGTGATGTATGTATGTATGTATGTATGTATGTGTGTGTGTGTGTGTGTGTGTGTGTGTGTGTGTGTGTGTGTGTGTGTGTGTGTGTGTGTGTGTGTGTGTGTGTGTGTGTGTGTGTGACATTATTTTGCGTGGGAGACAAATCTATCTCAGCACAAGTGAAATCAGCCAATGTATTTTGTATCTATTATAGCAGAGTGAGTAGAGCAGGGGGCTGTAAACTTTCACATTACGGATTCGAATCAGACTAGTATATCTAAGTCTAAGCGGAGAACTTACACTACCGGATTTTGTGTTCTATTTTCAACTGCTTCAAACAGTGTTCATAGTCAACGTATCTAATGTTACTGTAGTCATTATGACAACGTGTCTAATGTTACTGTAGTCATTATGACAACGTGTCTAATGTTACTATAGTCAGTATGACAACGTGTCTAATGTTACTATAGTCAGTATGACAACGTGTCTAATGTTACTATAGTCAGTATGACAACGTGTCTAATGTTACTATAGTCAGTATGACAACGTGTCTAATGTTACTATAGTCAGTATGACAACGTATCTAATGTTACTGTAGTCATTATGACAACGTGTCTAATGTTACTGTAGTCATTATGACAAGGTGTCTAATGTTACTGTAGTCATTATGACAACGTGTCTAATGTTACTGTAGTCATTATAACAACGTGTCTAATGTTACTGTAGTCATTATGACAAGGTGTCTAATGTTACTGTAGTCATTATGACAACGTATCTAATGTTACTGTAGTCATTATGACAACGTGTCTAATGTTACTGTAGTCATTATGACAAGGTGTCTAATGTTACTATAGTCAGTATGACAACGTGTCTAATGTTACTATAGTCAGTATGACAACGTGTCTAATGTTACTATAGTCAGTATGACAACGTGTCTAATGTTACTATAGTCAGTATGACAACGTGTCTAATGTTACTATAGTCAGTATGCCAAGGTGTCTAATGTTACTATAGTCAGTATGACAACGTGTCTAATGTTACTATAGTCAGTATGACAACGTGTCTAATGTTACTATAGTCAGTATGACAACGTGTCTAATGTTACTATAGTCAGTATGCCAAGGTGTCTAATGTTACTATAGTCAGTATGACAACGTATCTAATGTTACTGTAGTCATTATGACAACGTGTCTAATGTTACTGTAGTCATTATGACAAGGTGTCTAATGTTACTGTAGTCATTATGACAAGGTGTCTAATGTTACTGTAGTCATTATGACAACGTGTCTAATGTTACTGTAGTCATTATAACAACGTGTCTAATGTTACTGTAGTCATTATGACAACGTGTCTAATGTTACTGTAGTCAGTATGACAACGTGTCTAATGTTACTGTAGTCAGTATGACAACGTGTCTAATGTTACTGTAGTCATTATAACAACGTGTCTAATGTTACTGTAGTCATTATAACAACGTGTCTAATGTTACTATATTCAGCTTGACAATCAATTTAATATTATTTAATTTAGTATTTTGTATTAAATACTATAAGATTATTTGTTGTGTTGATTTACGTCAAAATCTATTTATTTATCCATAATAACATCATTGTCTTCAGGCAATTACCGACACATATCTGAGAAAGACAAGATTTTGTTAAACCGACAGATTCTGTTTATACGATACTATCGATATAAACCACGTGATATTTTCGTACCTAGAAGACGTTAACCACTACAGAAATCACATTTACGTCATCATAAATGTTAGCTACTTCATATAAAATGGAGAATATTAATTTCGCTTCACACAGAGAATGATCCACATTTTACACACGACATTATGGTAAATAGTATTTTTATTTTATTTTGTTATATGAAAAGGTTAAATATAATTAAAGGTCATCTATATTTAGCCAGTAAGACATTTACCTCATTTTAACTACATAAATTACCCCAGCATCCCCACACAATCGTCCTACAAGGATCTACCCCTCATGTTTAAATCAGCCAACTAGAATGTTTGTTTTGTTCCGGATTTTATTGACTCTCTGGCGTCAACAAACATAGAACCATCTCCGTCAGATAGAGTTGATGGGATACATGTAATTAAGAGGCCAGTTATAAAACAAATAATATAACGATATGTAATCAAAACAAAACTGTCGAGTGTCAGTATTAACTCGGCGATAATTGAAGCGATTTGGATACTTGTATCTGATGTGAGACGTATTGTCTCTAAATGATGATCCAGATAACGTTCTGTCAGATTAGAAACCTCACGTTAGAAGATATCTACAACATTCCAATAATTGTATCATCTAGCCACAGATTATCTGTTCATTCTCTGCCCAACATCCATTATCACACCTACACAACTTACACTGCACAATTTACATACCGCATTTTGCACTCCAGATTTTACATAGCATACGTTACACTCCACATTTTACATATGATACGTTACACTCCACACTTTACATATCATATGTTACACTCCACATTATACATATCGTATGTTACACTCCACATTTTACATATGATACGTTACACTCCACACTTTACATAGCATACATTACACTCCATATTTACATAGCATACGTTACAATCTAAATATTATATACAAGAACGACACCTCATATCTAAAACAATATATTACCTGTCGACACTTTACAATCTATTCCTTACATCTTACCATCCATAAAACACACCTTATAATTTATTCCCTTACTTTTCTACCACACCTCAAACTCTATGCCCCACAAAGCGTACAATTCATGACCCACACCTTAAAACCCATACCCCACACTTTACAATCCATATCCCACATCACATATAATTTACTATAGCCCCACCTGCTAACACATTAAATATACACAATAATAATTAACTTCACTTTTATTTGACATCTATGTGGTTGTATATAGAAGGTGAAATGAAGACGATATTAAAATAGATAATATTATATTCATTATATTTATCTATGTTTCCTTAAATGAGTTGACATATACAAACAATTATCAACTATCAAGATATTGATGTTATTCAATAAATAAATTTACAAATTGCATATAAAATATAAAAATATAGATATAAATATTCCAAAGGGATATTCAATTTCCCGACTTCTTTTGCCTCTAAATACATATCAGGTTCCAGGTGGCACCACTATCTACTGATAGAATGACCACGTTTCCTGTCTGAAGTAGCCTAATATGGCTCTCTCGTGATGGTATATTATATAATAATATAGTGGCGTGAGTAGATGAGATATGAAGGTGAGACACAAATAGTGTATTCATCAGGAAAACGTTAATCTGTGTGTTATGTGAAATACATTACGTAACTTAAGGCCAAAAAGTTAGGTAAAGTTAGGTAACCAATTAAATGATGATTCTGTTTTGTTCTAATTGGAAAATCTGTCTATATGTCTGTCTGGCTAAGCGTCTTGCACCCACCCCCCTCTTTCTCTCTCTCCTTCTTTTTTGCATGCATGTAAAAATTATTAAATTCATGTCAAAGTTTGTGCATGTATGTCTGTATGTTAGAGAAAGAGAATAATCTGTCAGTTCTCTCTCTCTCTCTCTCCGTATATATATATATATATATATATATGTGTGTGTGTGTGTGTGTGTGTGTGTCTGTTGGTCGGTCGGTCTGCCTGCCTGCCTGCCTGCCTGCCTGTCTGCCTGCCTGCATACCTGCCTGCCTGCCTGCCTGCCTGCCTGCCTGCATGTATGTATGTATGTCTGTCTGTCTGTATGTCTGTCTGTCTATCTATCTGCCTGTCTGTCTGTCTGTCTGTCTATCTGTCTGCCTGTCTTCTCTCTGGTACACACACAAACAACATTTTGTGGTGTTAGACTTACCTTTTTCACAACAATGGCGGACAGTTATTCCATCATTTACTGACTCTCACAGAAAATATAATTTTATCTCATATCTGAATGATTTTCTCTCTCCTTATCTCAACATACATAATATGTGTTATCCATATAATATCGCCCACATCCTACAAACTTCTTCCCCCCGTATATCCACTAAAGATAACTCCTATTATTGACTAGTTTCAGTCATCGCCGTCAATGACGTCATCCTCTATTCCGGATCGAAGTCTATGTATCTGGATCTTGATCGATAACAATAATAATTAGCTTAACGCGTTATCTGATCCAGATAACGTATTACGGCTCCAGAAGACCAAGTATCGTAATACTGTGTTATTGAGCAGTGGTTCCAGACGCTGTATCAGTCGTTAGGTGGCGCGCACTACCTCTTGTTTCCCGGATGTCTGGCTTCGGCGATAATGGACTAGTGTTCGTCGATACTTAAACGAAGTTCGGCAGTAGCGTAACGGCGCAAAACGCAGGCCGGAAGTGACGAGATGAATATCCCCTTTGGCATGCGCACTGCTGATGGTGGACATATCGTAGATTCCCCACTTCCGGTTCGTGTTTAGACTATGTATGCTCTCGATGGTTACGCCAGTGGGCACGTGACCAGATAACCCGCATTACGTGATGGTCATCGCCGATAGGAACTCGGGTCGTATCGGCCATCTTAGCAGTAACCGGAAGTGGACATAGACAATGAACGGGGACGACATCACGTGACTAGTGAATGACGTCGTAATTGAGATAAACCCTAGTATGTCTTCTCAATGACAGTGAATGTCACGTGGTAGATGTTGGCGGGTCACGTGACCAGCTGTGACAAAAGTACCCAAATCCATACAGCTGTTAGCTGTGACAATAACCACAACATATCGACCTTTCAGAACTTTTATATATATATATATATATATATATATATATATATATATATATATATATATATATATATATATATATATATATATATATGAATACGTTGTTTGTGACCGGTGACTAACGGACTCTAATGTTGACATTGTAGTAGTAGTAGTAGTAGTTGTTGTTGTTGTTGTTGTTGTTGTTGTTGTTGTTATCCATGGTGGTGTGTTTCATTGCTGTAGTTATTTTGTAATATCTTTAATACTGCTGATACCATTATTGTTGTTGTTATTATTATTTTTATCATCTTCACCATCATCATCATCATCATCATCATCATCACCATCATCACATCATCATCATCATCACCATCATCATCATCATCACCATCATCATCATCAACATCAACAACAAAAATTATAATGATAATAATAATGATGATGATGATGATCTATCATCATGATTGTGTTAAATATCAATCCCTATTTACTACGTCGCCCCGAACGACGTCACTATTTCCGCTTCCGGTGTGTGGGCTACAGAACGACCACATCCGGAAAGCTGACTAGTGCATCAGAGTTAAACACGTGTCTCTCGCGCATGCGCTAGACAACTCGGTTTCCGTTTCGATCAATTGAACAAAAGATGGAGGATTGTCTTCTAACTGTCGCGTTACCGGAAGTTAGTATCCGTCAGACTGAAACAGACTCAGAATCTTATATATAGGACATGGTACGATGGTCACGTGGTTTATTGTCGATGATCCCCATCAAACATGGTTCAGGACTAACGGTTATGTCATAATGGTATTTTTTTAAATAACCTCGTGTTTGACGTCACTATTTGATGTCATATTACGTGCGGTCACGTGCTACCAGGTTAGGTTCTGTCTTATCAATATGACTGGCAGCTATCTGGGTAAGTCAAAACGTACACACACACACACACACACACACACACACACAGTACGATATTATAAAGTTCTCTAATAAGTTAGCTATCACGCTAATATCTTACCTGATAAAGAGTTTTCTCCGAGATGTCACATTAGACAATAAATAATATTATATCCTAACTCTGAGCTCAGATAGATAAATACATGATATGATAGGTGTGACACAGGATCTGACACAGGATCTGACAGAGAAGTTTACACCGAAACAGTTCATCTATCCCTCCCTTCATCCCGAAGAATTTAATTAACCATTTGTTTCAATAACATACCAAGGACAGTGCCAATATCCGGGTTGTTTGTCATCTCGTTGACGTCACTCACACCATCAATATAGTTATCATCCACAGGTATGTCAGAGACAACTTATTAATTAACACAAATCCATCAAATAAGAAATCCAGAGCCAAGTTCCAGCAATTAGAATATTCTGTTTTATTGTTCACGTCCATTTGTCTAAACACCGGATTAGATCCCGACACTGTCTGTCTATGATTCTGGATATCTGTTCGTTTGTATAGATATCCAGAGTTGGGACTAGAGACGAGTAGATCCCTATAGAGCCGGGATGACGGATAGAGTGAGCTTGGGGCTCGAGCTGATTGGTCCTTATATAAGCTGTCACGTGACACGCGGTCAGGATGGCCACTCAAACATTAGCTCCATGAGACTTTATCCTGGGGGCGGGTGGGGGGTGGTGTGCGGACCAACTGGTCACGTGGTCAAAGGGGTTTCTCTAATACGTGACAGAGGGACACCAAGAGAGGGGGGTGTGGGTGATACTTTAATCCGGACATCCTAGCAGAACAGCTGGTCTGCGGGACAACTTGGCTAACAGACAGAACACAACTAACCCACGTGTTGACTTACTCCAATAGCAAGTCACGTGATCAATAATGATAAAAAGAACAAAGAATAACAAATCATTCACAGAACGACGTATCTCCAGATAAGGTCATCTTATAATCTGGATTAGATCATTGCCATCTCTGGATCTCAAGGTTTCACATACAGAGTAACATTTTAGTATAAACAGGACTGACTATCTTATTACGGGTGGATTCTTTAAAAAAAACCTATATACAACGATCACCATATATACCGGTATGTGGGATAACACGTCGTAAACCATCTAACAACAGCCGTGAACGTGTCCGGATCAGCAGGCCTGCCCTCTATCCGGAATATCCAGATTGACCAAGCCAACATAATTCGTTTCCTTTCCGAAGCTTAGCTCGTAATTTCAAAATCTGACCACATTATGTTATCGCAGTGGCGCCTGGCTCTAGTGGCTCCCCCTGTGTGAGCGGAGCGTAATTTACTTATAATGATTTAGCACGCGACAAGAAAGGGACATCTCCTGCTATATACTGACTAGATAATGGCCAAGTAGAGATAATTATAAGGAATTATTTTAATTTGGTTACTTTCACATCAAAGAAGGCATGTTTGGGTTCGATGTTTTTATTAGAGTGTAACGATAGTTCCTGGCTATAACTCTTTAAGTAGGTTACTGTCTTATTATAAAGATTTGAAGTATATATAGGTTTGTAATATTTTGTCATTGGGCTATGATCCAGATATTTCTCGTTTTGGGTTTATTCCTGATCCTAAAGAATGCTTTCAGGATCGGAAAGCGACTCTGTAGGGATACGGTTAACTCAGACGGGAGTCCTAGAAGGTGATGACAGCAACTCGGAGAATGTTGTATGTGTATCCAGAGCTGATCGAATGAGATATTTATCCGATTATCGCTCAACACAAACTGACCAATAATTATCGAGTGATAAATTATGTACAATCATTTGACGTCATTGTAAAATGGCATCTGTTCGTTATCACCAGAATTATATTTAAGTTAGTGTTCATTGGCGAAACACGGTTATAACTGCAAATAAAGCAAAACTAGTTAATACTCGAGTAATATTCTCGTTAATGTAAAAAATTCACGGCAAAGAGACGATCCCATGTTAAGATCCCGAAGAAGGTTACTTCTAACGACCTCTATCATAAGAGTTCAGAAGGAATATTTTTTTGATAAATGTATTTTTTTTATGGATCTCCTTTGAAAGAAAATGTCAGACGTCGACGAATGATAATAAATTCTTTCTTCACTGTCGATGATTTGTCATAGTTTAACACGATGACGTCATCGTTCCAAATGTCTACTCGGCGCTGTATTACAGAGAAGACACAACAAACCGCTAGAGGGCGTACGAAGACACTAGGATCCGTGTATGTTTTCCGCCAGGAAGACATGGTATACTAATGGTCAAATCGTAATATAATGATCATCCTAAATACTGGTTAGGGTGGATGACGTAATCACTCACTGAATAGAGCGCTAAAATAGAAAGCGGAAAAGAAAGGTTCGAAACCACCGAGTTTTCGATGATTCACTGACTTTATATTAACCTTAATACGTGTGTGTGTGTGTGTGTGTGTGTGTGTGTGTGTGTGTGTGTGTGTGTGTGTGTGTGTGTGTGTGTGTGTGTGTGTGTGTGTGTGTGTGTGTGTGTGTGTGTCCATCCCTCCTCCGTCTCTCTGTCCCCATCCTCTCTCCCTTACCACCCTCTCTAATATTCTTTATCTTGTGTGTGTGTGTGTTGTGTGTGTGTTGTGTGTGTGTGTGTGTGTGTGTGTGTGTGTGTGTGTCTCCATCCCTCCTCCGTCTCTCTGTCCCCATCCCCTCTCCCTTACCACCCTCTCTAATATTCTTTATTGTTTGTGGTATATGACATAGAGAACCTTTTTTGACATAAACCGTTTTATTGTTTATGACATAATATCTCTACCATTGCCAACAACCTCGCTATAATTCTTTTTTCTCATTATACGATTATTAAATATTATTGCGAAGTGATATCTCAACGACATAGTTTTAGGTATAAGAGTAACATCGCAATATTGGCTTATTTTTCTTGTTATAAGAGAGATATCCTCATAACGAACAAGGCGTCATCTTTGCTCGTCCAAGGTGACTTTTGTGGCCTCCTGACCTTGGCTTTCTCATTTTAGGTGCATTAAGTCGGCATTTGGCACAACATTCACGTTCGCCTCTCTTCAACCAACTGCCATGAATCCATATTCAGGTCTGCCTTCGATCTGTCCTGGTGGTAATTTGAAAGCTGGGCGACAGGTTATCGGATAAGTACATCAAAGGCATAAGCCCCACGATGAAAGTTGCTGTGGAGCGGTTCGGAGTGCGAGATATTGAGCTACTCGTGAATAAAGTAGTTGACCACAAAGAGCCTTGTTTACACATCGTCAACAACTTTATACAAATATCAGTACAAAGTGTTTGGCCTTCAAGTAGCTCACTTTCGCGTGATATTTGTTTGGGGAACGTTTTTGTAGTCCATTCACGTGTCTGGAGAACTGACAAAACATTTTGCTTACAAATACAGCTCTTATATATAATCTACTGGTCGTTATCAATACGCTTAGAAAATAAGGATGGAAACTCAACACATTTGAGAAGGTGCCTAATTGTTATTAAGAAACATTATAACTGTTTAAAAATGTGAGTTAAGGAATACAATCAACATTGAATCAATATTAAAATCAACATTTTTTACGTACATTTCCTCCTCCCCCCTCTCTCTCTCAGGCTACGGTTTGAATCCAGGAACTAGAGATTTGTGACCAACTGTGCTAATTCATAGATATATAGCGTATAAGGTTCATTGAATGAGTAAGTGAGTGAGGCAATCAATCAGTAGTAAGTAATGAAATATATTAAATAAAAAGGAGAACCCCCCCTCTCTGTCTCTCCCCTCTCTATCTATCTATCTATCTATCTATCTATCTATCTACTATCTATTCTCTCTCTCTCTCTCTCTCTCTCTATATATATATATATATATATATATATATATATATATATATATATATATATATATATATATATGGTCAAAGTTAAATTATTTCATTTAGAGCATGTTATATTAATAACGCCTATATAATTGTCTTTCAACATATTTTGCTATTTTCTCCGACAATTAAACTCTCGTTATACATCAACAAAAATAAATAAATATTAATTAACTCATCATTGATCAGAATATAGTTATAAGTAATAGTTAATGTTATTAATAACTAAATGACCAAATTATCATATTAATATATCATCATAAGATAACATCAAAGTGGTTATTCATTCAATTATTGTTAGTTTTTTTATAAACAACAGACAGTGAATTAGTGGATAATTAGAAGATTAATGATAACATTATCTCTATTTATCAGTACGTTTTTATTAATATTAATAAATATCAAAACAGAAAATGTTAAATGCCAATGATGATTATTAATAAAGTACGAAATATTACTGTTTTATGGATACATTGTGTGATAAATAAATAGATTATCTCTAAAAGGGAATCAGACAAAGGGAAAGATGAAACATACAAGTTGAGATTTGACCCCATGTACTAGAGATATGTGGCCAAACACAGTAACATTTAAATCCCGGATTTGGGCTTCATTAATGATTAGGATAAAATATAAATCATTAAACTAAATGAGTTAGTGTAATAATTATAATAAGATTATATTAAGTCTTTATGGATAATCAAAAATGACAACAATCTGATATAATTATTAAATATGATAATATGACAAATGAAACGTCATAGATATTAAATGTCAAATATTTCTTATCTAATTCATTTAAACGATATCTAAGATCATTCGTTTATAATTAGAATTATCATCCGTTGGATTATTCTAGACACTTATTATGTTTATGATAAATGATTAAAACCTTTTTCTTTAATCGGTATTAAAATGTGACTCAGCTACATATGGTACTAAAATGTAACTCAGCTACAGAGAGTACTAAAATGTAACACAGCTACAGAGAGTACTAAAATTTTACTCAGCTACAGATGGTACTAAAATGTGACTCAGCTACAGATGGTACTAAAATGTAACTCAGCTACAGATGGTACTAAAATGTGACTCAGCTACAGGTGGTACTAAAATGTGACTCAGCTACAGGTGGTACTAAAAGTTTACTCAGCTACAGATGGTACTAAAATGTGACTCAGCTACAGATGGTACTAAAATGTAACTCAGCTACAGAGAGTACTAAAATTTTACTCAGCTACAGGTGGTACTAAAATGTGACTCAGCTACAGATGGTCCCAAAATGTAACTCAGCTACAGATGGTACTAAAATGTGACTCAGCTACAGGTGGTACTAAAATGTGACTCAGCTACAGGTGGTACTAAAAGTTTACTCAGCTACAGATGGTACTAAAATGTGACTCAGCTACAGATGGTACTAAAATGTGACTCAGCTACAGGTGGTACTAAAAGTTTACTCAGCTACAGATGGTACTAAAATGTGACTCAGCTACAGATGGTACTAAAATGTAACTCAGCTACAGAGAGTACTAAAATTTCACTCAGCTACAGGTGGTACTAAAATGTGACTCAGCTACAGATGGTACCAAAATGTGACTCAGCTACAGGTGGTACTAAAATCTGACTCAGCTACAGGTGGTACTAAATTTTGACTCAGCTACAGATGGTACCAAAATGTGACTCAGCTACAGATGGTACTAAAATGTGACTCAGCTACAGAGAGTACTAAAATTTGACTCAGCTACAGATGGTAACAAAATGTGACTCAGCTACAGATGGTACTAAAATTTGACTCAGCTACAGATGGTACCAAAATGTAACTTAGCTACAGATGGTACTAATATTTGACTCAGCTACAGATGGTACTAAAATTTGACTCCTCTACAAATGGTACTAAAATATGTCTCAGCTACAGATAGTACTAAAATTTTACTCAGCTACAGATGGTACTAATATGTGGCTCAGCTACAGAAGGTACTAAAATGTGACTCAGCTAAAAATGGTACTACAATGTGACTCAGCTACAGATGATACTCAGCTACAGATGATAATAAAATCTGACTAAACCACATATCGTAGTAACATCTGACTCAGTTAGAGATGGTACTACAATGTGACTCAACTACAAATGGTAGTAAAGGATAAATATTAATAAAGGATAAAGTTTAGAAAAGGACATATTATATTAAAGGACAAATGATAGTAATGGAAAAATATTAGTAAAGTAAAACACAGTGGTTTAGCTGAAGTCAAACCTGGGATAGTTTGGGAATAAAGGGAGTTACATTTCGTAGATCGCCAGATTATCATCATTTGACCCATTTAGCCTAGCATCATATTTATGTCATTGAATTACTTTATTATCATCATTTGACCCATTTAGCCTACCATCATATTATGTCATTGAATTACTTTATTATCATCATTTGACCCATTTAGCCTACCATCATATTTATGTCATTGAATTACTTTATTATCATCATTTGACCCATTTAGCCTACCATCATATTATGTAATTGAATTACTTTATTATCATCATTCGACCCATTTAGCCTACCATCATATTATGTCATTGAATTACTTTATTATCATTGACCCATTTAGCCTACCATCATATTATGTCATTGAATTACTTTATTATCATTATTTCTTCATTTCCTATCCCTAACCTAGGATACTCATATTATACAGTTGATAGAGCCCTTCACAATAACCTAGGATACTCATATTATACAGTTGATAGAGCCCTTCACAATAACCTAGGATACTCATATTATACAGTTGATAGAGCCCTTCACTATAACCTAGGATACTCATATTATACAGTTGATAGAGCCCTTCACTATAACCTAGGATACTCATATTATACAGTTGATAGAGCCCTTCACAATAACCTAGGATACTCATATTATACAGTTGATAGAGCCCTTCACAATAACCTAGGATACTCATATTATACAGTTGATAGAGCCCTTCACAATAACCTAGGATACTCATATTATACAGTTGATAGAGCCCTTCACAATAACCTAGGATACTCATATTATACAGTTGATAGAGCCCTTCACTATAACCTAGGATACTCATATTATACAGTTGATAGAGTCCTTCACAATAACCTAGGATACTCATATTATACAGTTGATAGAGCCCTTCACTATAGCCTAGGATAGAGAGTTTGGCTTCAATAACCTAGGATACTCATATTATACAGTTGATAGATTTTCCTTCACTATAGCCTAGGATAGAAAGTTAAATGCTATCAACATACCCAGATCTATTATACAGATCAACCTTCACTATAGCCTAGCGAGTTTACAATACACACTCAATCAACTACCCGAGTCTAAACAATCACACACTCACTCAACCTACCCCGAGTCTAAACAATCACACACTCACTCAACCTACCCCGAGTCTAAACAATCACACACTCACTCAACCTACCCCGAGTCTAAACAATCACACACTCACTCAACCTACCCCGAGTCTAAAAAACCACACACTCACTCAACCTACCCCGAGCCTGAACAACCACACACTCACTCAACCTACCCCGAGTCTAAACAATCACACACTCACTCAACCTACCCCGAGTCTAAACAACCATACACTCACTCAACCTACCCTCAATGGCGCTAATCTCAGAACACTAAGAACTTTAATCTTTTGCCCGTTGACCTCTTAAGATATCGATCAGTTAAAGCCGAAGTCATTGTAGAATTCCAATAAATCCTTTTAAAAATAGCCTTTTATTGAGTTAATCGAGAAGAACATTAAGGATGATTGACCTGTTATTGGATTAGAACCCAGATTCCCTAAGTTTTAGTTCATTATATTATTACTCAGCCATGTACCCTATCACCTTATCAGTTTCGTTATACCGTAATCTCGTTAAACCGTACTCTCGTTACACCGTACCTTCGTTATACCGTAATCTCGTTAAACCGTACTCTCGTAACACCGTACTCTCGTTACACCGCCGAGAGTTGTGTCTGACAAAATAATAATATCACAGACTTGTCGAAATATCAAAACTATTACAAAATTTCCAATAATCACATTTACTACAATTGTTTAATGTCTACCCGTTATCACACAAAATTAATACAACTTAATTGCCACAAGAGTTAGAAATATCCCCCCCCCCCACCGAAAAAAAACACACCAAAACTGTCCGCGTAGCTTCAACATAGAGACATGTTTAAGATATTATCAATGTTACAGATATACATAATGTTCCAGCTAAAGTTCCGCTTATAAATCATCTTCAAGTAATATTAGCTCAAGTCACGAGAACATCCTCAATAAAATCTTCCGATATTCTGACAGAATAATTCATCAAATACAGCTTCTATCTCTGTTATATCTATTATATATCTGTTATATCTATTCTATATATGTTATATATATTCTATATATGTTATATATATTCTATATATGTTATATCTATTCTATATATGTTATATCTATTCTATATATGTTATATCTATTCTATATATGTTATATCTATTCTATATATGTTATATGTATTCTATATATGTTATATATATTCTATATATGTTATATCTATTCTATATCTGTTATATCTATTCTATATATGTTATATCTATTCTATATCTGTTATATCTATTCTATATATGTTATATATATTCTATATATGTTATATGTATTCTATATCTTTTATCTCTTCCATCTTTGTTTCTATAGAATGTATCCATGAGATACGATCATAGTTTGAAGAAAAAGAAAAATCCCGAAGACACCGCGTCAATCATTGCCTATCTTATTGATGTTTAAGTACCTGGCTGTTCCGGAATTACTTTATCTTCTAGTGCACCGTGTCTGGATTACAGCAACTAATTAATCAGAGAACAGTAAGTTTTTACTTGCAAGATTTACACAAAGAATATAATAATCTTCCTAACTTCTCGATATTTCATCAATTATCTAAGTCAATTATCTAAAAATAAAAATCCAGAACAATCCTTCTTTGACTCTTGACCATTAGTCTATATTTTGGTTGTCTTTACTAGTATGTTATAGTAAGCCATTGTGCGCGTGTTTGTACGTGCGCGAGCGCGCGTGTATGTTGGGATGATGCATACCTTTGAACCACTTAATAACATAATAATAATAATAATAATAATAATAAGCTTTACTAATAGAGAATCATCTGTATCCCGAATCCTCATGAATCTCGCGTCGTACGGTGTTCTCGTTATTGACTTTGTCAACAATGACGTCATCATCAGTTATGCTGTCGTCATTATTGTCTTCACACATTACTCACAATCGTCATTCTAGCGATCTCCGACGATAACTTCCTGTCAATGGCGGTGCCTTGGGTCGGCAAAAATCATGGACGATAAACCCGAGGGGGGGGTGATCTCTCATAATAAAAAATCCCAACAAATCTCATATGATATCGTCTGCTATAAATCTACGATTTTCCATCACTAGATATGAGCAACCAAAAATGGAAGACGCTCAGATCATCGCTTGGAGAATTGGTATTTCACGATCGGCGCCATTTTAGTGATGAATATAAAAGTGAGAAGAATCTACGACACGAAATGGAATCTTCTCTGACGGAATTTAGTACGTCATTGAACAATTTATGAGAACCCCTCCCATAAATAACGGTTAACGTTGTCTATGGAGGAAGCGAATTTTACGGAGCGACATGCGCAGCTCGCAAATCATCTTTCATGCGCATGCGCAAAGTGGGCATTCAAGATGGCGTCCGCTGCTCATCGATTAAGCAGCGTGCCGCGGACGAACGGGTTTATATTAAGAGTCTGTTATATCAATGAAATATTCGACAGCGCATGAACGGTGATCCATCAAATATTTTTCAGGACATTGTCGTTATTATTTTCCTTTCATTCGTCACCGAAATAAGTCACAGAGTGGCCGACTTGTCAGGCGCATTCGTATCAGATTACTTTCGTACCCAGAACGGTTCGTCACCAAGATATAAAACTTCAGGTAGATCAATAATAACAGGCCCATATGACATGTAATGCACATGACTGGTCGATGACAGAAGCAGTAATGTAGAACACTAATAATAGAATGGAAAACAGAAAACTTTATCCCCGAAAAAGCGACTTGCTGATACCAAATATGTTGAACTTTAGTAACATTTGACTGTTATTTTGAATTAAAGAGGAGATCCGAAATTTGGATCGTCTGATTCGAATGAAGTAGTCAGGGGACCATATTATGGATTAGTAAGTGGACAAAGTGTGTGTGTGTGTGTATGTATGTGTGTGTGTGTGTGTGTGTTAACTGTGTATAATAAGGCACATGCACAGAGAATCTCGAACCGTGAATTCAAACTCTGGACGTTTCTTCAGGGGACTGAATCCAGAGTGGCGACTTTTCTTGCTGAGACATGTGTAATGTCTCACCAGTCCCTTAATATACACACACAGACACATACACACACACACACACACACACACACACACACATATATATATATAATATATATATATATATATATATATAGAGAGAGAGAGAGAGAGAGAGAGAGAGATTACAATGTTAACAAACACACAAACCAGCCAGTCAAATATTACCACAGCTGTGCTAATAAATGACACATCCGTCCAGCTGTCCAGCAAATAGGCCATTAATCACGAGATCACAGCGTCATAAAATCAGACAAGACATAAACTGCTTGCAGAAAAACAAGTTGAACATCTCTGAATAACATTGAAAATCCTCATACTGCACTCAATATTCTCAACATGTATCAACCGAAACTGAACATTCTCAAACTAAATTGAATACTTGTTTAAACCAAAAATTAATATTCCCAAACCCGATTTAATACATCCGGAAAATAATGAACGTGTTCAAAACACAATGAATATCCTTAGGGCACATGAAAACACTTCAAACTGAATATTTCTGACAGTTTTTGTATAAAGACTTTATCGTTAGATGAATGTGATTATTTTCTTTGTGGATGTTGGTAATTGTCAATTTGTGATTTAAATAATGTTTTTATTTAAATGTCAATTAAAGGATTTTGTATTACTCTATATGTTAGACATGCTAAATATGAATATCCTTTATTACGTAAGTGGAAATGATGCTAATTTATGATCATATATATATATATATATATATATATATATATATATATATAGGGAGAGAGAGAGAGAGAGAGAGAGAGGAGGGAAGAAGGTAGGGAGAGAGAGTGGGAGAGAACAGACAGAGGGATGAGAGAGGGAGACATATATATATATATATGTATATATATATATATATATATATATATATATATATATATATATATATATATATAGGAGTGAGGGTGGAGGGAGAGGGGGATAGAGGGGAGAGATATGGTGAGAGAGGGAGAGAGGAGAGGGGTGAGAGAGGGAGAGATCAGAGAGAGAGGAAGTGTGAGAGGTAGAGAGAAGGAGAGAGAAAGGGATAGAGAGAGAGAGAGAAAGGGAGAGGAAGAGAGAGGAAGAGAAGAGGGGAGAGAGAGATATCTCAACAAACTCGCTTATATAATTATATGTCTTTATTGATTTTCTTAAGATATAATTATATATCTGATTTGTTACAGCTTATGACAGTAGGATGTCCTAAAGAGGACATTTATAATCTATATGATGCTATATAGATGTAATAATCTCTAGCAATTGACAATGACAACACTCCTCTGGCTTCTAGCTCCACCTAATAAATCATCGAATTGCTCTCTCTCTCTCTCACACACACACACACACACACACACACACACACACACACACACACACACACACACACACACCTTCTCTCCCTCTCTCTCTCTCTCGATATATATATATATATATATATATATATATATATATAAACAGAATGCGCTTTATAAGGAAAGTGAATGACCTTCGGGCTAAGTTCGTGTCATAAAGTGTGACGTGAGTCATTATCCTTGCTATAGTACGGGCTAATACTAATTACCATAAGCTAACGATGTGCTATGTTTGGCAGGTGGTGTGTCAGATTGTGACAAATATTCATCAATGACACCAGCCTGCATCATTATCTGCTGTAAAGGAGTCTTTAATCAACAGTATAACATAGCAAGCAATATATGTAGGTAAAAATACTGCTTACAATTTACATGGTGGATATATATATATATATGTGTGTGTGTGTGTGTGTGTGTGTGTGTGTATGTGTATGTGTGTATGTGAGTGTGGTTGTGTATCTGTGTGTTTGTGTGTGCATGTGAATGTATATATATGTGTGTGTGTATCTGTTTTTGTGTGTGTGTGTGTGTGTGTATGTGTGTGTGTGTGTGCGCGCGCGCGCGTGTGTGTGTGTGTGTGTGTGTGTGTCTGTGTGTTCGCTTCATAACATTTGACTAATTACCGATTTGATAAAAATTAACTAATTAATGTGTGAGCTATTTGAGTTAATAATTTAATAATTCCTTTGTTGTGTTTCCTTTTGTTATCGTTTCATTTGTTAAAGGTATCTATTTATAATAACAAATAGAGAAGTATAGGTGTTAATGTCTATGTCTATATGACATTAGACAGTCATAACTAATCTATTTATAATAACAAATAGAGAAGTATAGGTGTTAATGTCTATGTCTATATGACATTAGACAGTCATAACTAATCTATTTATAATAACAAATAGAGAAGTATAGGTGTTAATGTCTATGTCTATATGACATTAGACAGTCATAACTAATCTATTTATTATAACAAATAGAGAAGTATAGGTGTTAATGTCTATGTCTATATGACATTAGACAGTCATAACTAATCTATTTATAATAACAAATAGAGAAGTATAGGTGTTAATGTCTATGTCTATATGACATTAGACAGTCATAACTAGACGATATTTATAGACAATATATAATATACAATATGGAATATCAATGGCGCTTTATCTCTTCTAGGCTGAGTGAGTAAGTAAGTGAGTGAGTGAGTTTCTTATTTAACCTCGTTCCTGGTCACACCTGGGAAATTTGACGAAAAGATTACTCTCCTATCAAATGATAAGAAATAATCAGATGAAACACTCAACAGACATCGGTAACAATTGGGCTTCGAAACTTGTCATGAGGGATTGAAGTGTAACACTTTATTGACGTGATGTCTGTTGTCCGTCTGTCTGTCTGTCTATTTGTTTGTCTGTTCTTGTCATATGTCATATAACTACCTGACTATGTATCTAGTCATCTATCTATGTGTCTCTCTGTCTGCCTGACCTGTGTCTCAGCCTATTACTTCTCAAGCTTGCGTGTGGGTGTTGTTGTTTTTTTGGTGTGTGTGTGTGTGTTTGTGTGAGCGAGTGTTTTGTGTGTGTTTGCATGTGTGAGTGTATGTGTATTTGTGTGAATATTTATATGTGTGTATGCGTCGGTTTATGTATTTATGTATGTGTATGCATGTGTATATGCGTGAGTGTGTGTTTACGTGTGCATGTGTGTGTGCGAGTTTATGTGTGTGCTTGCGTGTGTGTTCGTGTGTGTGTGCGTATGTATGTGTGTGTATGTGCGTGTGTGCGTGTGTGCGTGTGTGTTTGTGCGTGTCTGCGTGTGTGAGAGACACTGTCTGTCTGTCTGTCTGTCTGTCTGTCTGTATGTCTGTCTGTCTGTATGTCTGTCTGTCTGTCTGTCTGTCTGTCTGTCTGTCATTTTATATAAACCTTCAGCCTAATCACAAATAAGATATTTTATTTTATTGCTCGCGTTATAAAACAAACAATGATTATAATATTATTAAGACACTGCAAAATGGACACACACACACACACACACACACACACACACAATATTACCCCCTCCTATACAAAGTCCAATAAACTGGTGTTCTCTCATTTAGAACATTTAATGATAACATTCCCATGACGTTAAATGGTTTATTATTGATATTACTAGGTTTTAGTTTATATAACGACTGACACCTTTTGGGAAAATGGGAAATACCTTAACACCTAAAGCTTCCTCTATAACACATAGACCGTGTTATATGGTCCTGGTCCATATTGCCTGGTCTCTCTATGGACCAACAGCTGTGTAATATCTGGTAGTGTTCTAGTTTATGATGTCTATCCCAGTGAGGATTCTCTCTTATTATTTAATTTCGTTGATAGATCAATAAACACTTTTATTATAATTAAATTGTTCTTATTAGTCGTTTATTATTTCCATATGTACATATCGGCATAAACACATGCATCTAAAGAACGTATGAGCATACACACATATAAACGCAGACAGACAGACAGACAGACAGACAGATATATAGACAGACAGACAGATATATAGACAGACAGATAAACAAACAGACAGCTAAAAACGGACATATACATATACATACATACATACATACACACATACACACACACACACACACACTCAGACAGATAGACAGACAGACAGACAGACAGACAGACAAACAAACACACCCAAATATATATATATATATATATATATATATATATACATACATACATACATACAAATACATAGACATACAATACATATATGTATATATTACATACAAACATACATACATACATATACATATACATTCATACATAAAATATTCAGTCATATAAATATGTATGTCTTCCTATAAACTATTTCTCATTATATTATTGTATCATGATAATTGGGTGACATCTTCATTTCTCCGACTTATCCTGTTTTTGTTTTTCTTTGATTTACCGGAAGATAGAAGACTTTCATTATCATTACATGATGCCAATAAAGATAAGATACCAACATGGATGACACGTGTCGTCAGATGTTATCATGTTAATTGCGTTTCATCCAATTATATCAATATTTCTTTCCTTGTTTCCGGCCAAATATCGGTTGTTAAGGATCGACGTAGATATTCCTCAGTTTCCGGTTATTAGGACCCGGATTACTAACCCTATCTTTCCGTGGCGATCTGTCGGTTGGAGAGGGCCAATGACCTCCCACTCAACCGGAAGCACGTCATCGTATAGGTCAACACGATGAACGCATTTCGGGTGATTAGCCGAAAAGCACGTGATACATCCCAGGTGTCGCTGAGATTGTTAGCCGTCCAACGTGATCGAACTATTGACAGGAAGTGACTTCTGGGTCATTAAAGAAGCTTCTGATTGGTTTATGGCAGTCACCAAAATGAGGTTCTTGACCCATAATTGGAATAATTTTGAAACAAGGCTCCATATTTAATGTGAAAGTATTTTAATATCATCATCATCATAATAATTGTCATCATCATCATCATCATTAATTTAAACATCATCATTGTGTGTTATCATTAGTCTTATTATAACTATTGATCTTAGTATAGTTATTAATAATAAATTAAGATTGTTTGTAGTTCGGGGAGTATCCCAGGTTGTCGCTTGTCTGGCACAGCCTAAAACAAATTAAGATTGTATCCATTGTGTAAACATGTCCGTTAATAAACCGAAAAAATGGTGTTACACATTGTTGTAATAACTGGCTAAAACTAACAAAAATAGCTAAAACACTTCGACACGACATAGTTAGCCATCAATGTACATGACATCAGAGATATACGAAATGACTAAAACACTCCCGGAAGTCATTCACAGTCTCACTAACTCTCTCCGTTGGCCAACTTCCGTTAATCTACCCCAGAGTCCATCCGATGGCATGTCTTCTTATAATGTCAACGATCCATTTAACACACAGGTGTCCATGTCGTGTTGACCATCACGCAGAGAAATGGATTTACTCCGCTCCAGTCGTGCCAAGAGCCTAATGCTTCTGGAGCGATCCAGTCGATTTCACGGTGACCCGACAACAAAATTGTTTTGTTTGTAGAAATGTGCCACTTGTTTAGTACCAAGTCGAGCACGTGACCAAGAGACTACGAGAGCTAATGGATTTCTGTGGTCGTTGATCGTTTGTCTGAAGTTTGTGATGATGATGATGATGATGATGATGATGATGAACTGTAGATCATTAGTAACTTACATCAAGAAAGTCGATGACAAAGAATCTTCTTCTATAAGACGAATGATATGTCAGTATGGCTATGAGGACAATACGACCTCATATCTCTGTATGGACAACATGTCCTGATCTCTCCGTGTCTAGACAACTTGTCCTAATGTCTCCGTGGACAATGTGTCCTGATCCATGTGTATAAATATACACATGATAAGCACGTACTA
>JAODUP010000426.1:155000-167500 GCA_025642065.1 Paralvinella palmiformis | reverse complement strand
CTAAAGGTTTAAATTCAATGAGACCATAAGAAGAATTTGAAGTCATTAGAAACATTATTCCTAAGTAATTACTTTTATCTTTTTATTTTGATATATAACTAGTTATTAATTGAGCTCTCTGGGATATAATTTATTGTTTAACAAACACACATGTCTTTACGATGAATTATAATAATATTGCTAAAATGGCAGTTTTTAACGTGGATGGCAAACTTCAATGAGGGAGACTCATATTTGGTCTGTAATTTATAGCTTCCCCACGGAGACTAATTCTAAATAAATTTAGAATAAATGACATGTTAGGTGGAGAAAACCTTGTAAGTTGCCAGGCTGAATGAGAAACTCCTCCTACAATAGTGTCACGACCGAGGGGAGAACCTGCGACCTCCCACCCAGAATGACCACATAGCCATAGGTAAATAGTCTCACGCTCTACCGATGTGGCCAAAGAGTGGTTGCGGTACTAGTAGTTGTGCCAACAATAGTACTGGTAGTAGTAGTAGTAGTTGAGGTAGTGGTATGCGTAGTAGTATATGTAGTAGTAGTGGGAATAATATTAGTTGTATGAGTAGTAGTATAGTAGTAGTAATAGTAGTAGTAGTAGAAGTTGTACTATTAGTAGTAGTATTTGGAATAGAAATATTAGCGGTTATGATATTAGTATACATAGCAGCAGCAGCATTAGTAGTTGTAATAGTAGTTGTAGAAGGTGTAGTTGTTGTTGTCATACTTGTTCTATTATTACTATTATTATTATTATTATTATTAGCAGTAGTAGTAGTAGTAGTAATAGTAGTAGTAGTAGTAGTATTATAACCAGTAATCACAACAGTAGTAGTAGTAGTATTAGTAGTAGTAGTATTAGTATTAGTAGTAGTAGTAGGTAGTAGTAGCAGTAGTAGTAGTAGTAGGTAGTAGTAGCAGTAGTAGTAATAGTAGTAGTAGTAGGTAGTAGTAGCAGTAGTAGTAATAGTAGTAGTAGTAATCAATAAACAGATAACAAATAAAAGGACAAAACTAAATATTTTCCAATAATCCAAAATGGCCGCCAAAACATATTTATTCCAAATGTTCTTATTTTTCGAGTAAAATTAATATTTTTTGAAAGTTCATCTATAACAGGTAACAACTTCTAGCAATGTCCTACCGGAAGTATATATTATGGGCTTTAAACTAACTAATTTATTCATTTATTAGACAAAAAACGTACGATACAATTATACCAAATAATTCTCCATTAACAAGAATCAGAAATAATTAATAACTTTAATAATTGACTTCATAAGATCAGAAAATAAAAAATGACATTCTTAAAATATCACTAATTAACATAAATCATAACATAAATGAGATACTTTAATTACATTGAGGACATTACACCTACTTAATTACTGTCTCTGCATAATTACTGATCTATTAATTAGTATTTCTCTATTCCATCAGTCACTCATTCCCTCAATCTCCATCAAATCAACTTTCCGTTGAGGAAGTGAAATCATTCAAAAACTAATCTATTTAACATCGATCCGATAGGAAAACTGGCAAGGTGAGAAAAATCAATAAATCGATGATTGATGAGCAATATCGTTGTCTGTTGCCCACAAACAATATTCTGGCTCGTTAAGGCAGCCATATTGTCTCCAAATAAAATACGTTCATCATTCAGTAAATGGTTAAAATCGTGTTGTTTTATTTAAGTTATAGTGACGTGTTAAAATGTTAAAAATAAAAGTGTTCAAAAACCACGTGACCTATAAAAACAATTAAAAAAACCTTATGACCTGCTGTCGTTAAAGTTTGTTTATCTTAAATATATGTTCTCCTTTACTGTTTAGAGTCCAAATATGTCATTTCTGTTATAGAAGTATAAATAACAATAAATCAACTACTACAACATGATATCATAATTATAAACAGGTTAATTGATAAATGAAAATATTAAATAATAATAATAACAATATGTTGTTTAAAGGTGCTGTTACGTGATATCTCAATAATAAATAACCGTAAGTCAATAATATATTTTAACCATCAATATTATTTATTAGTTAATTTTAGCTGGTCTGTATAATTAAAATTAAAAACAATTAGTACAATTTACATATTTATAATTTCAGTCGGCAACCTGTTCTGAAATAGGGGGAGGGGGGCGGTGGCTTCCACACAAAAAGTATAATCGTAATATGTATAAAGACAGGTAGCTGCAATGATATTATCTGATTGTGTAAACTGAGTTGTCTGGATGACTTGTTAATGGACACAGGTTCAACCAGCTATCCATGTGCTATTTTATTGATATATTTAAAAGTTGTTATTAAAATATTGTAGTCGTTTTAATAATTCCGGTATATGTTTGAATTTAGGTAGCTTCCTGTTTGTAAGTTTGCCATTATACCAAACACGTATAATACCACACTTGTATCATACCACACATATATCATACCTCGCAGCTATCACACTATGCTTCTATCATACCACACAGTTATTATACCATAACACTATCATACCATACAGTTATTATCACACAACTATCATACCACACAACTATCATACCAAACTATCATACCACACAGTTATTATACCATAACACTATCATGCTATTTATTATATATTAAAAATTCAGTAAATCATACACTATCTGATTCGTTTAATATTACCGGATATGTTTGACATTCAGGTATCAACAGTATTGTACCTATGTTTCATTATATATTCACAAACGTATATACACACACTATTGTATCATATAACCAGGTATCATCAACTATCATACCTCCTAGTCTATTCACACTATTCTCATCATACCACACACGTATATACACACAACTATCATACCACACAGTTATTATACAACACTATCATACCACACAACTATCATACCACACAACTATCATACCACACAGTTATTATATCACACAACATCAGTTTTCACACAACTATCATACCACACAATATCATACCACACATATATACCATAACACTATCATACCACACAACTATCATATCACACAACTATCATACACACAACTATCATACCACACAACTATCATACCACACAACTATCATACCACACAGTTATTATACCATAACACTATCATATCATACAGTCATTATCACAAACAACTATCATACCACACAACTATCATACCACACAACTATCATACCACACAACTATCATACCACACAACTATCATACCACACAACTATCATACCACACGACTATCATATCACACAGCTATCATATCACACAACTATCATATCACACAGCTATTATACCACATAACTACCATATAACACAGGTATCATACCACACAACTATCATACCACACAACTATCATACCACACAACTATCATATCACACAGCTATCATATTACACAACTATCATATCACACAGCTATTATACCACACAACTATCATATCACACAACTATCATACCACACAGTTATTATACCATAACACTATCATATCATACAGTCATTATCACACACAACTATCATACCACACAACTATCATATCACACAGCTATCATATCACACAACTATCATATCACACAACTATCATATCACACAACTATCATACCACACAGTTATTATACCATAACACTATCATATCATACAGTCATTATCACACACAACTATCATATCACACAACTATCATATCACACAGCTATCATATTACACAACTATCCTATCACACAGCTATTATACCACACAACTACCATATAACACAGGTATCATACCACACAACTATCATACCACACAACTATCATATCACACAGCTATCATATTACACAACTATCCTATCACACAGCTATTATACCACACAACTACCATATAACACAGGTATCATACCACACAACTATCATACCACACAACTATCATATCACACAGCTATCATATTACACAACTATCATATCACACAGCTATTATACCACACAACTACCATATAACACAGGTATCCTATCACACAGGTATCACACCACACAGGTATCCTATCACACAACTATCATACCACACAACAATTAATAAAGGATTATCATCCTAAAATATATAATATAAACACATAATTAATACAAAATAATTAACTTTATTAATCTCAACAGAGACTGATCAAATATAAATATTATGACATTGTCCCCCCCCCCTCCTCCTCCATGTCAAGGTTCAAAGCTGTTTCCTCTGGAAAATACTTTAAAATTAAAGATATGACGGAATGTTTTATGATATTTTGAGCTCATTTAATTTTTTTATGATTGAAAATTAATTTTATGATCATGATAATAACCCTTCTCCCTAATATTTATATCCAAAACACGATCTACTATTGATATATAATATGTAATATTAAATAAAGATACGATATATATTATAAATATGGTTTTGCTTCAGCAGTTAAAACAAAATGATTGAGGGTAAATTTTGTAAATATTTATAAATTAAATTAAACATTTTGTTGTAATATGATGATCTGTTGAGGTAATTATTATTACTAATTTAACGTTTATAGCAGATTGTCTATTTATTGAATCAATACACACTTTGTTTACAAATAAAACTTTATAAACAATTTTAACGATCTTGTATCGGATGTTTATTGTATATGATCTTTGAAAGACTCCCACTTTGTATTTACTCTACAGTTATGTTGTTGATATTATTATTATTATAATTATTATTATTATTATTATTATAATTATTATTATTATTATTATTATTATGCCTTGCTGTTCTCTCTATCCGACAAGTAAACTATATATTATATCAGCTGATCTGTGATAAACCTAATTAACCTATGTTGACCTGATTTACCTCAAGTATATTAGATATAAGAATGACAGGTGTCAGAGTGGACTGATGTCATTACTGTGTTCAATCAACCGATCACTGATCTGACCTTGTCAGCGTAAGACCATAGGCTAAGAACTCTTAACAGTCATAATATACATGACTGGACTTAACAGTCATAAGATAGATGACTGGACTTAACAGTCATAAGATAGATGACTGGACTTAACAGTCATAAGATAGATGACTGGACTTAACAGTCATAAGATAGATGACTGGACTTAACAGTCATAAGATAGATGACTGGACTTAACAGTCATAAGATAGATGACTGGACTTAACAGTCATAATATACATGACTGGACTTAACAGTCATAAGATAGATGACTGGACTTAACAGTCACTAGACTGTCCCAATCTATCACCAGGTCGTTGACTGTATCCATGATTAACTTTATAGCGGTTTCTAATGAAGGTATTCATTGATCTTTATGTCGGTAATAGATCATTACTGAAGGTAATAGATCATTACTGAAGGTAATAGATCATAGCTGAAGGTAATAGATCATTACTGAAGGTAATAGATCATTATTGAAAGTAATAGATAATTATAGAAAGTAATAGCTAATTATTTAAGTTTATGCCGAATAATGATTTTTTTTAAATATTAGTAATTATAAACCTAGCTACTATAACACACACTGTACGCACGAACAAACGCACGCATACACGCACGCAAGCACACACGCACACATATAAAAGCAATGTTTGGATATAATTGTTTTAGATAAAAAATACAGTGGCATAGTTATCAGAATATTCTTCTACTCAACATAGCATTAGTTTAATGAATGGTCTTTTTAAATAAATAATAAAATAAAATTGATTGCATTGAATTAAAAAAATATCATATTTTAATATATTATATTGAATTAAAATATTGTATTCACTCACTCACTCACTCACTTTAGGTGAAGTGGGAAGACCCCTCCCCCCCTTACACACACACACACACAGACAGACACACTCACTACCATTAAGTATCGTGGAATAACAAACAAAAAACAGTAAGAGAATTGAACTTAATTAAACTTATAGATATAACAATAGAAATGATTAGATTAATAATTATTAAATGACAAAACGGAACTGACGGGATCACAAAATAATTACACATACAACAAGCAGCTAAAAGGTAACCATGGTAACAGAATAAATACATTACAACAGCCAATGCCACGGACTGTGATAGTCATGTAGGTGTGAACACACACACGCACACACACGCGCACGCACGCACACGCATAGATAAACACACACAAACAAACACATACACATGCACATACGCATACACATACACACACAACAGAGAAGACAACTTTCATATATAGTTTGTTACACATACTCGACATCAATACTCGTTATATAATGACGTCATTTTAGATCGTAGATTCTACTTGATTAACTATTATGTTATTAATACAAATATTATCTAACCAATACAATAATCATCTATGTGACGTCATTACATAAATGTAAACAACTATAAACGTTCAAGAATACATCTTTTTCAATTATATTATTAATGTCCAATTAAACTTTATCAATATTTCATTAATTATTCAATTTATAAATGTTTGTATATACAAAACATGTCTCTTGACGAATTTTGCCTGTCCCCTCTTCGTGTACATGTACATGTACGTGTAATATTACGTAGATAATCCTACCATTACATACAATCTAGCCTCTACCTAGATAATGAACCAAAACAATTTAAAGTCATTTCCCAAAAATACACAATCGATATCGGGTAAGAACTTCCGCTCGACGAGTTAAAAATAAACATTTCTATTAGCAACTAATGGCTCACTGAGTCGAATCAGACAGCGAACCGCGTCACTTCCGGTGTAGTTGAAAGGCGCCGCCTAGTGGATGTTACACGGCAGAGATCGATGAAATATGGCCGACCTGATGATGAGTGATGATGGAAGAAACAATACTCTACCTACAGCTAAACAGTTGGGTTGAGGTATTTATTGATTACTTCGATTTAAACGTTACAAACGTATTATCGAATTAAAGGCTGTTAAATGTGTCAGATTGAGGCAGCGTGAAAAGGAACAAACTTTTCGTCACAAAAGGACAAAGTCTCCAAATAAAAAAGGAGGTTTAAGATAATCGTGATTTGTATCTCTTTGTAAATGGAAGATCTTGAGATAAACAATGAGCGATGTAGTAGCTGTGTGTGTATGTGTGTTTGTGTGTGTGTGTGTATGTGTGTGTGTGTGTGTGTGTTTGTGCGTGCGGGCGTGTGCGTGTGTACATGCGAATATATTGAAGGTGTCATTCTACTACTAAATATTGTTACGATATGTTTTTACGATAAATTCTAATTATCTCTAATATTGTTGCTGTGTAAATAAAATAATTTCACGCTTACAATACATTATTATGTATTATATATAAAAGGCTTCAGACCAACTATAGATGAGTGATTATGAGCATACGTATGTGCGGATGTGTGTACGCGCGCCAGTGAGTGAGTTAGTGAGTGAGTAGGTGAGTGAGTGAGTGAGTAAATGTGGGATGAATGAGTGCGTGACTGAGTAAGTGACTGGGTGAGTGAAAAATATTAACAGTTACTGTTACTAGGGTTGCGTGTATAAATGTTTTTGATGCTTATTATCTGTATTTCTGTATATTATATATATATATATATATATATATATATATATATATATATATATATATATACATAAGGGTTAAAGCTAAATATTAATATGTTTTACTTACTGTGACACAGTTATCTTTGTTATTAAATATTGTATATTTAATAACTTTAACGTTTTATGATCGTTTTGTTAGACTCTTTAACAGGTTAGCAGCATACACTCGTGTACCGTGTGACCGTTGACATCTAGGACCATCAACACAGATTTGCATATTGTGACCCAGTTAGTTAAGATTGAGTTATTGAAAATGTCTATATTTCAAAATGCCACAAAAAATACATACATAAATATTGATAAACAGACAGACAGACAGACAGACAGACACACCCGCGGACTTGCACACACACGCGGACATACACACACGCGCGCGCGTATATTTACACACACGCGCGCGCACATACGCACACACACACACACACACAAGCTGCACGATCTAGTAATTAAAAAAGGAAATAACATTTTATTGTATTTACCAAACTTCGTTCTCAGATTTGGAAAATTAAATGTTTAATTCACTAGACAATGTGTCGTTGATTTAAAACGGTGAATAATATAATAATGGATTTATTTATTTTATCAACAAAGTTTTAATTAAAGTTAGAGCGGGCCACGAAAAATTCTCATCTTGAAACAAATTGGTGCAAAGAGAGCAAAAATACGAAGATTAATTCATTAAATATCTATTGATTTCAAATATCGCCCATTTTAGGAAGATATTAAAGTAGTTGACACAATATGATAATTAATATAAATATGATTTACATCAAGTAATTATTCTCATAGAAATATAAACATAATATAATACAAACTAGATTAAGAAAATAATTAAGATTTGCTCCTCTCTAGAAGTTAGTAAAATATTGTATCTAATATTATATATATATATATATATATATATATATATATATATATTTATGTGTATGCATGTGTGTGTGAGTGTGTGTGTGTGTGTGTGTGTGTGTGTGTGTGTGTGTGTGTGTGTGTGTGTGTGTGTGTGTTGATGATAGGCTGAACATGTGTGGGGGGTTTATGAAACTTATCTGGCCCTTTCTGAATGTTTTATTAATTTATTCCAACTATATTGATCAACCTATTATCTATAATAATAGACAATATTAGATTTATTGGGATATTATCATATTAATTAAACATAGCCACATACCTGTACCCATCCAATATGAGTAGAGAAGTTATTGTATGATATGATGTTCAATCCTTGTTATGGTTATTATGAAAAACACACAGATCAGATAGGTCTATATGATGAGTCTTATAAAGCGATTGTTTGGAAGGATCACAAACCAATATTATAATTATTTCTGTTCACATCAAACAATCAACAAACTGGCCATAATTAACTTTGTATTATGACAAATCAAGCAAACATTATAGAATTTCCTCTCTTCATCTCTGAAATCTCTTCAATGGCTCCCTGTTCAATCTCACATCATTTACAAACTCTGCACTATTGCCTGTTAAACTCTTTCTTATAGAGAACCTTCATATCTATTTTCCATGTTATCTTTAGCACCCTAGCCCAGAGAACTCTGTTCATCTGGTTTTCATTTGTTATCTGTTCCCAGGGTAAAAACCTCATACTGGGACGGGTGGGTTGAGTTTATAATATGTGTCAAGGGAGGGGGGGGGGTCATTGTCTCCAGAATCATTACAGTCATCCTAGTTTCAGTTTCAGTTTTAATGAACGACGATTTTGATGAAAAAAAAGTTCTGTCTTTTCCTAAACAATACATATCACGTGACATGAAATACATCCAAATTGTATTAGTAATCATACTACAGATTAATAATCTTTATTTAATCTGTCTACCTGTCTATCTATCTCTAAGTCACCCCCCCTCCTCTATCTCGCTTAGGATATGGCCAAAGATCCTTTCTTATTTTAACATGTAATACCTAGATATACTCATTTGATCACGTGATTGTCTGGATACTCAGTCAAACATCTAATACAGGGACTTCCGATCCACTCTCGTTTTCTCACTCAAAGTAGAACTAATCATTCTGGAGATAGAGAACAAGACAGCGTCAAATCCTGAGATGAATCATTGACAGGTGGAGTAAAGGATTTTGACCTGATTTATCCACTACTTGGAGTCACGGATGTGTGTGTGTGTGTGTGTGTGTGTGTGTGTGTGTGTGTGCATCCGGAAAATATCATATAGGTCATGGTGAATCCTGATTCTTCTATGACGAATGATATATATATTTGTTACAACCTTAAGCTCATCATCTCATATATGGCCGGATATTTCTACGACGACATATCCTGAAGGATTACTCTAAGCCAATCAGCTGCCTTTGTATAATGATCAATCTCTGCCATTTATTCCCTGGCCAACAACTGACGTAATCCTGTTCGTCAAATTGATGTGTCTAGTTCCGGATACTGGATTATAAACTCTACTATAGGTGACACTTGGTGAAAGGAGTAAATGTGATATCAAAAACCACTGAGTAACTTCACTAAATAATCATCTGCTCTTTTGGATCCCGAATGATTTGAAGAATATAAGTCATTAACAAACTTCTGTATGGAGTTGATATTTGTCTGTTATGATATACAGAATTTCTGGATTTAAGCTTAAATTGAAATGTAGTACACGCGGGCTCGTGTATATATATATATATATATATATATATATATGTGTGTGTGTGTGTGTGTGTGTGTGTGTGTGTGTGTGTTCAGGCACGCGCAAGTGTTCTTAAACCGTTATTACAATATTGATATAATTCAACAGGATACTGAACAGATAACACACGTTCACACACACACACATACACACACACTCACACACACATACATACACATATATATATATATATATATATATATATATATATATATATTAAAAGATAAATAAAAGGCAGAAAGATAGATAGATAAACACCATTTACGATAATAAAGACGTATGTTCCACTCTTTGGTGAAGCC
The DNA here is from genome assembly GCA_025642065.1 of Paralvinella palmiformis. NCBI lineage: Eukaryota > Metazoa > Annelida > Polychaeta > Terebellida > Alvinellidae > Paralvinella > Paralvinella palmiformis. Next base: position 157,027 of record JAODUP010000426.1, on the reverse strand, counting down.
TGCTAACAATTATTGTCACGTGACTCGGACAATGGAAGGTAACATCCTTCAAAGTGTGCAAATGTTGATTACTATCTTAGATAGAGAACCTACTTTAGACATATAACAGGAGGGATGTAAAACAGGAATGAGATAAAAACAATACTGAGAAAGTATATATATATATATATATATATATATATATATATATATATATATATACAAAAACGCACAATACCACAAGCATACAACAAAACAATAATAATAATAATAATAATAATAATAATAATAATAATAATAATAATAATAATAACAATGATAATAACAATACAAATATGGATAAAATAACTTCCAGAAACTCGGTATAACAAGAGCGGATCTAGGTGGGTTATTGGGATGTGTGATGAAGAGCCTCCCCCCTCGACTACTAATGCATCAAATATAAGGTGTCTGTTATTGGCTAAAACTAATGTTTATAGACACCTCCCCTCCCCCTCATTCTACAAACGTATCAGGATCTATGTTAAGAATTCCATCAACCATCTCTTCATGTCTCATTCCAGACCTGACTAATCCGTACTCTGCCCATGATCCAGGTCCACATCTCATAATCTACCTTACCCCCACCCCCGCCTCACCTCACCCTTTATCCACGGCCTATATTATCATACTCAATACTCACCTACAGCCTATAGGCACAACCCATACAACATTTTACAAACATCCTTGAAATCCATCTACTACCCACACCCCACCACCTATACCCAACTCTACAATCCTTTTCCCACACCCACCCACAACATCAACACCCATAAAAGTCGCACGCCCCACCACCTACACCAATCGCTATAACCCTTTTCCCACACCTACCCACAACATCAACACCCAGAATAGTCGCACATCCCACCACCCACACCCATCTCTACAACACTTTCCCGACACCCACCCACAACATCAACACCCATAAAAGTCGCACATCCCACCACCCACACCCATCTCTACCCACAACATCAACACCCAGAACAATTCACACATCCCACCACCCACACCCATCTCTACCCACAACATCAACACCCAGAACAATTCACACATGTGTCATCGTAAATAAAGACTGACATCTATAAACCAGTAGAGATTTAACCTTTCTATATGACACAACCAATCAGCATTTTATTCTTCATTTACCATCAAAATTATCATCATTTATGGCGCATTTCGAGTAATCGAGTCACACCGTGTCTGTATTTCGAGTAATCGAGTCACACCGTGTCTGTATTTCGAAAAATCGAGTCACACAGTGTCTGTATTAAGATGTTCAGCCAACTTATCATCGTTACGTTCTTAATATCGATTAACTAGGTTGATTTATCACTCACAGATCGATAGCGGCTACATTCGATCTGCCTAAATGATTTAGTTGATATTCGCCGTCTCCAAGACCGATACAAATATAAAAGGTATACGGCATTTTGGAGAAAGGTGTGCCTTTTAGGGCGCTACAAGGTAAAGGTGACACGATATAGAAAGATTGAATGATTTATACACCAACTGTTACTTGACTTGGTGTTTGAAAAATGTCTGTTTCAAGGATGTATTTTTGTGTTTAAATTTAAGGACTCCAGGAAGGAATATCGGTGTAGATAATACTTATAATATCTCAATATAACCGTGATATAGAAAATATGTAATAACTATTTGGAGATGTTTAATGTTGGAATTATTGGATTATACACATGACTTTGTTTTACGTATTAGTTCGATTAATAAGTTTATGTATTTGAACGTTTTGAACTATTTGAAGCAGATCTGTATTGTTATGAATATCTAATAGTTTACCAACAAGATGAATAACCGATTAGATATTACCCAATGGGCTGTTCATCTTGGATGTATCAAAGACAACCATTCTTAGAAGACAAAGATTCAGTTTAGACAGTACTCACTACAAGACAATCGTCAAGTCAAATAATCAAAATGTCGCTATCATCCTCAAAAATACGGAAATTACTCAATTAAGGTAATTTCTCTAATAAAATAATGTATATATT